>JAQFXP010001784.1:0-17640 GCA_034693685.1 Belba bartosi
CTGGATTTAAACCGGATTTAGCACCAATTTAGGAAAAATTTCCTAATTTTGGGCAAAAAACACAAAAAATTTGCCGGCCGCCTTCGCAAATCCCTGATTAAAAGTGATTTTACAAAGCATTGCAGAGGCACTACAGGAGTGTCCGTCGATGACGTCTATTAGCTTTAATTGAGGAGAGACGGACATACGTGGGCACTAGAATGTTAACTTGGTTTATTTTTAAAGTAACATCGATTAGAAGAAGAGTTGATTTAAATGCATGTTTACGTTTACATACATTTTGTTTGAATATTTATCAGTTGTATATTGTCTATCATTTTAATTAAATAAATTACTATCTCTTCTAAATTAATCAAACTATTCACTCAATTCTTTTAGGACTCAGTGCTCGTCGACATTGAAGATTTGACTATATTTTTGTAAGTTTTTAATCGCTTTACTATAACTTTAAGCAATAAATAAATAAATTTTATTTTAATTACTTTCTTTTCAGATGTTCGAAGTAATGAATTAATCGATTGATAAGAAATGATGTTTTTATTCAAATCTATGCTTTAATTAGAATTTTAATTTGCATTAAGTTTTATTAATTTAATTTTTTAATCAATTAGTAATTTTGGAAAATTATACTTTAAATCACTTTATTTTCGAATGAAATTATTTTAGAAAATTTAAAGTCTTATACAAAGAAAAGTAAATTAAAGTGAGGGCCGCCCAAGCATTGGGTTTGTCAATAAACTGTCCCTGTATTCAAAAATTTGCAATAATTTGTATTGAGACTTTAGTGTGATAACCTAGTCGATTTTTCTGTTTAATTTAAAAAAAAATAAGTTTTAAATATTTTCAATGAAAGACAGTTTTACTGAAAATTTTGTTTAAAGTGTTTGAACTAAGAATTAGCACTAATTATAATGAATAGATTACAAAATTTTCTTATAATTTATCACAATATTAACATTATGTAAATTTCACTTTTTTAGTATTTTTCTAAATTTATTTGAAATCAATAAAATATTATTTAAACCTGAATTGGATTATGAATTAATAAATAAATATTTTGTATTGATTATAAATTATAATGGCGGTTTAGAGTTTTTATATTCGACATTCTATTTTTGTCAACATTTTATATTCGATATACAATAATATTATTGACATGTCACATTCGTAAAAGTTTGATTAACTTAAAACTTTATCCTATAATCGCTACATTGCGGTGCTTAGCGTTAGCTGTTTGGCATACCGGTAAATACAAACAGTACTAAAATCAATTTAACTGCACTATTTATTAACATCAATTAATTACCGTATTTCCGCGCATACACTTGCAGTGCCTATATAGAGTAAAGCAGACCATATGCCCTTATTCCCGGGGTATACCGGCATGCCTTTAAAAGTGAGGAATAAAACCAGTTTTATGAATGTTTCTAACATTAATGTAAAACAATAAAACTTATTTTAATCACTGTACGTGTTAAATTATTTATTGTTTGTTTTTATCAAAATAATAAATATCCCAAATACTTTAAAGATATTACAATAACATAACGTATTTTTTATTTAAATTTTAATTTTACTCAAAAACAGTTGAAATATTGTTAATTAATTTATGATTAATATTATTAATAATTATTATTTCGTTAATTTAATATTTACATCTAAAGTTTTGAATTTTTAAACATAAACATTTGTAATATTTTTGACATTTGCATTTATTGATGTTCAGTTTTTATTTATATTAAATCAGTTATAGTTATTAACCCCACCTTCTCGGAGGATACTATGACTACAAAAATCCCCTTTTTTCACAGCTTTACTCATCAATTAATTCATTTAGTTGTAAAAAAATATTAATGTTTGTATAAGAACTGTAGTAAAGTGTTTAAACAATTATCCCATTTAAAGATTCACGAATCGATTACAACAAATTGTAACTAAAACTGCGATTGAATGGATGAATAATATATTGTAATAAATTTTACATTTAAAGTGTATTTGATATTCGGTGTCTCTTTATGTTTTTAATCCCGACCCAAACTTTTTTGTCACCAAGCATCATAAACAAATGTTGGCATTTTGACAATGTAAACTCTTAGACTACTAGCAAACTCTAGAAAAAGCTATAAACCAGGTTCCTCCAGTCTAATTTATTAACTAAATTTTTGTACTCAAATTTATCAATGTATTCATTGATGTGAAGAATACTTTACAAATTATTTGTTAACTGTTTGATGTCATGGCTCATTAGTAATTTAATAAAATATATATTTATTAAAGGCATTTACTATGAGTTTTGAAAAGATACTGTTTATATATTCGATCACATTTTTATTAAAATACATAAATAAAAGAAACAAAAAATGCGATACAAACTCATACAGGAATTGAAGAACTTATCAGAAAAGCAGACATAAAGTCGTTGACCTTTAAGTTGACCTTAAAATTGTTTTAACATTGATTTGAAGTTTGAATTCCAACTTAAATCTGAACTCTTATAATAAGAAAAGTTAATAATTTTTGTGCATATTTTGTAGTCTATTTTTGAGTATCAGTCGCAATAAACTTTTGATTAGATAAATCTGAAATAAACATTTAAAACAACTACGACTTATAGTATTTACACTATGAAAATGTTGCTTTTACTTTTAAATTAAATTAATTATAATAAAATTTTATTTTAAAAGTTGTATTTCAAAGTTTTAGTTACATTAAGCTTGAATTAACGAGTAGTCAAACTTAATTTTATTATGTTTTTAGAATATGTTCAGAATATCAAATTGGAATATTATGTTAATAGAATATTTGAATAAACTAAACAAATGGAAAGTTGTCATGCTTGGATCAACCTGAAGAATACAGTAACAGTAGATATACTGCACAATACTCTAACAGTTTATACAGTAAATGATTTTATATGATTAAAGTCATAACTTATGGCACAAACAAGACTTTCCGACACATATCAACTCATAATTACATAATCTTTTTCTATTCATTGATGAAGAAAAAAGTCTGATTAATGATATTGATAGACAATTGCGTCCAACTCTGCATAGTTTGTTGTAAATCAATTAAATTGTGACAAGAATTAAACAATTTGCTAAATACGTTGCAGAATACAAATTTTTAAAATTAAAAAAACCTAATTAAGCTAAAATTTATATAAATTTTATTGTTATTTAATATGATTTACATTTGAAAAGATTAAAAATTACCAAAAAAAAATTTAACTTGCAATGTTATCTTGATATAATTACAAGTTATTGTCTAATTGTAAAAGTTTCCAATATTGAAGTAGTAGTTAACTACTTGGCAAATACTAAAATTTAAACTGTTATATTAAAACAATTTAATTTTTGGTTTAATAATGTAACAAACTGTTACACTGTAACAAACTATATGTATAAAAAAAATTTTAAAGTTAATAAAATACTAGCAGCATTATTTTATTTATTTTTCTAAATTTATTTTTATAAATTGTTTATAGAATTTAACGATTGTTTTAGCTTTTAATATTTTTATTAATAATGTATAACAGATATTATCGTTATTTTTTAATTTATTTGGATTAACTCCAGTTATTCGAATTTTGAAGTCGTATTAATTTCATGGTCAAAACAACTTTTCAAGATTTTATAATAAAACTTTTAAACAAGACTCAATTAATTCAACATTTAGAATTTTTAGTACTTCTTTAATTTAAACGAGTTATTACATAATCAATCAAAATATTTCAAAAAATGTTTTAATGTAAACCTAATTCGAAAATTTATTTAAGAAAAATTGCGAAAATTGTTGAATAACTAATTTTAGATTATTATCTGATTCAAAGATAATAATAGCTTAAAGTGTTTTACTGTAACACTCGAAAACATAGTTTAAGTTTATATAAAAGAATATTTTTAATTTTAAACAATATTGAAATATACAGTCAAAGAGCAAACCCAGAACTCAAGGCTAAAATTCAGATCTTTAAACATTGAATAGTTTACTGTTAGCTAAAGAGTTGATTAAATTGTTTTGTTCATTGACTCGATTGACTCGATTAATGAGGAATATATGTAAACAGAATATACGGAATCGACAAAAAAGCATTTGTAGGCAAAACCAAACTTTACTCAAAATGTCTTAATCTGAATGGAGAGGACCTTCAGTTGCACTGATAGTCAAAATCAAAGCCTTAGAAAGAATGTGAAGAAAGTTGTCTTCTCCAGCACATGCTCTTCCAGACCTCAGTTAGAAGTGAGTGTTTGTCACATCATTGCCCTCTTATGCAAACCAGTCAGCACTGAGTGGTAGTGAACGGATGGGTTAGACGACATCAGCTCAAATAAGCACTATTTCAGCTCTCATTGGCTTTTTTAACAGCATTTCTCTCTCAGTCGGCGTTCAGTTTCAGTCATATTTCGAGTTTTAGTTTTAGAGCCATTCATATCAACTAAACTCAAGGTTTCATTCATTAGAGTCTGCACTGCATTGTCTGCATTGCAATCATTCCTCTGATTCTCTTCTAATTTTACATCAATTTATTGATTCAATCAATTATCGCCGCATTTGAACCGAAGAAACTGATCCAAATCATGAGTTCTGGTAAGTAATTGTTCCAACATTTGATTAAATAAATAATATTATATTATATATTGAATTGAATTGAATAAACATAATGAGAAAAGTGTATCAATTCTGAAGTTCTAATAATAGAAATTAGTAATAAAAAGAGTTTTAATCACAATTTCAGAGGCATTCGTAACTCTGGCCACTAATGACACCTATTCTTTGGGAGCATTGGTTTTGGCCAATTCGCTCAGACAGTCCAACACAAGTAGACATTTGGTTATTCTCATCACTCCTGGAGTTACCGATCATATGAAGCAAGTGTTGAGTTTAGGAGCTTTTGAGCCATAAGTAATGATTTGTTCGACTTAATTAGGAATACTCTGTCGTCAGTCTTCGATTTGGTCCAAAGCATAGACCTAATCAACAGCAATGACACCGAAATCCTGGCGGCGATGAAGAGGCCTGAACTTGGGGTGACTCTATCGAAGCTCCATTGCTGGCGATTGACTCAATACAAAAAGTGCGTCTTTTTGGACGCCGACTGTCTTGTAGTCCAAAACATAGACGAGCTCTTTGACAAAGAAGAGTTGTCGGCCGTTCCCGACATAGGTTGGCCGGATTGCTTCAATTCGGGTGTATTTGTGTTCTCGCCCTCAGACGACACGTTTAGAGCTCTACTCAAGTTGGCGACAGAGTCGGGCAGTTTTGATGGCGGAGACCAGGGATTGCTCAACACTTACTTCGACGACTGGCGCACGAAAGACATTGGACGCCATTTGTCGTTCATTTATAACATGAGTTCAATCGCCGTATACTCGTATCCGCCGGCCTATAAACGGTATGTCCTCTCAGAGCCAACTTAGACATAGTATCATCAATATAGCAATTGATGCAAATTAGCGGTAATTTAAATAAAATATTTTCTCACATTTGTTAGATTTGGTCAAAATGTAAAAATCGTACACTTTTTGGGTTCTCTGAAGCCCTGGTTTTATGCCTACAGTGTGTCGACGGGTCAGGTGTCTCAGCCAACCGGCAGTCAAGGATTCCAACAGTTAGAACACGTCCAGAAGTGGTGGAACATATTCATGAGTAAAGTTCAGCCGACGCTGACCACAGATGACGTGAGTATTGTCTGATCTTTGAAACAATGCAATACTAACTGATATTACAATTGTAATTGAAATGAATTAATGCTAACAATTAAGTCAACGATTGAATACATTCCTAAATGTGAAGTAAATATAATTTAAGTCTTAATCTTAAATCAAAACTAAGTACTAATTAGTTTAACTCTAACTCTAAACTATAGAGCGGTTTAGCGGGAAGTCTATCGCAGATCCACTTATCGACGGAATACAAAGGATTGTCACAAAGCGGTGGAGCGCCGGACGAGTTCGCCCGACAGCACGCGTGGGAAAGGGGTCAAATCGACTACTTGGGCACTGACTCGTTCGCCAACATCCAGAAGAAGATAGATGAGGCAATCAATGCCCGCATTGCACAGTAATCGGTTGACCAATCGATGTCTTATTTTTTAGTGCCTTTAATCATATTGTGTTTAACTTTAATTGTTTTTATTTTGTGCCAAAAATCTATTTCTAAATTACATTCAATTATATAATGAAAGCATTGTTTTAATCAAAAATAGAGAATCTCTTTAGTAATTACTTTTCAAATATTTATTTAACAAAAACTAGTCTTACTTTTAATTATGATTTGAATAAACAATTTTATCAATACTTTTAAACAAAAACTGGAAAACAGTAATACTTTGAAAGTGAAACGGATTAAGAGTAGAGGATTAGGACGAACTCAGATGCTGGGCATCGAGACCTGCAACTCCTCGTCGGTCTCGAGCCCTATCTCTTCGATGAGAGCCTTCTTGGGCTTCGAACTCACTTCCAGAAGCGTTTCGATGACATTATCAGCCATTCGTTTCCGTTTTCTCCATTCGATGACCAACTTTTGTCTTTCATTCTTAACCTTTTCGTTGAGTTTTGGATCAAAATTCTTGTCTTTAGTGTCAATCGATTGCAATCTCTTCTGCAATTGAGTCAACTCTTTGTTCACTTCATTCTTCTGATGACTGATCTGTTGAGAAGACAAACAATTTCTGAATGACGAGAGTTTCGACTCTTTTATTTTCAATTCATCCCTAATCTGATTGAACTGTTGACTCAATTGTTGTATTTGTTGATCCAATGTTTGAATGGAATTCTGATCACTAGTTGTGGTCAAACTGTTTTGATCGATGAAAAAGACTTTTTGTTTTCCATTCAGTTTCTCTTTGATGTCTTGTTTAGCGACCAAATCATCCAAAGCCTTAAAGACCGCACTTTTGCTTAATTTACTATCTTTTGTGTTGAGGTTATTGAAGACGTCATTCGCACTGTACGGACGGTTAGTCTTATCCAAATAGTTTTTCACTACTGAAGACAACGATTGCTTCGATTTACTCATCGCTCGACAGTTCACTCAATCGATTCGGAGTCTCTCACTTCGAAGACAATCCAAATTATGGATCAATTGACTCCAAAACTGCAAATGCAAACAATTTATGAAATAATTACAAATTAATTATATTTGAATTGAATTAGATTTAGATAATCGACTCAAACGACTAAATAATTTATTGTTTCAATCACTCAGTGACTAAAGTTTGACAAAACAGTCGATTATTTCACTCTAAGCGCCAATACTTTTGATTTATATGCAATTCATGACATTATTTGTGGATTTTATTACAAGTATATACTATATTATAATCATTTAAACCTTTCTTGTTATTTAATTATACATTAACAAAACTATTTAACTTTTAATTTTGATTATTATATAAAACTTAAACAAGAGCAATTAATATTAAATAAGTAAGTAAAAATGTTATTTTATTTAAACTATTATATAATATTACAACTATTCAACAACGTTATTGATGTTTTGCACATTTAAAGTGTAAATTTGTTTACAATTAGCGTTTTAAAAGTTAGGCTCCAAGTTGCTAGGCAACAGCTAATTATCATATTGAGGCTCCAGACGCCGTCCCATTGAAGAGCATTATTTATGAGTCTATGCTCCGGCTCTAGACTCTAGAAACTCCAGGAGTTTATAGGTTTAGAGCCGGGAGCGCACAAACCTATTTACAATACAATACAATGCGTTTCTGTTTGTCAATAGTCTGAGTCTGAGATTTGAATTAAATAATTGTTTACAAAGAGTTTGTTTGTAATAAATTCGGTAAAAATGGCTAAAAATAAGAAAAGACGACAATTGGAGACAAAGAGACGTAAATTTGAGACTAAGGAGCAAAAGAAGAGTTCGTTTAAAAGCGAATCCCAAATGGGTTTCGATTCAAATCCGTTTGAATTTCACAGAAATAAAGTCAAATATGAGATAATTGGCCGAAAATTAGCCAAAAATGAATTCGGAAATAAAGGCCTTTCGAGGAATAAGGCATTCAATAAGAGGAAGAATACGATTCTCGAGGAATACAAACAGAAACACAAGAGTGGAAAGGGTTTGCAGGACTTGAGGAACAAAGACAACAAAACGACTAACACTTCCAAACGATTGAATGAATCGATTGACTTATCATTTAGTGATGACTTAGTTCTGACTCATAAAGGAAAACAATTAAGTGATGCCATCGACGACACCATTGGCTCCGATGACGAAGACATCGATTTGTTCAATAGACCAGAATTTGTGGAATCGTCTCATTTCGGCGGAGGTTCTGATGGAAGACCCAAATCGGCGAATGAGGTCTTGAATCAGATTATGGACGAGAAGAGAGAGAAACAGATGGAAAGAGTCGCTAATATCGAACTGACCGACAAATTGGACTCCGAGTGGAATCAAATTAAGAATATTTTGCGACACAAAGGGGTCAAAAGTGATTCTAAGGATAATACTAAAGAAGATTTCGATATTTTGGTGAAAGAACTTATGTTTGACACTAAAACCAAACCCATAATTGACGTCAAAGTTCAAACTATTGCCCAACAAACGAGTGATAAAAGGGTTGAAACCGAAAGCATCGAATCAGTGAAGAAAAGCGCCGAAACGTTATTCAAAGAACAGATGGAATCGATTCAAAAGCTCAAGAATTGGTCCGAAATATTGGATTTGATTAAAATGACGACAAATGACTTATTGCCGCAAATAAGTGAAGAATCTTTGAGTGTTTTCACCGAAAAATATCAAACAATGACTCAAATGAAGAGCGGATTGAATGCCAATAATTTTGCATTTCTTCTGTTCGGAACTCATTTCAAACAATCGAAACTAATGGTTCGAATTGTTTTGACTCAAATGTTGGCTAAAAACAAATACAATTCATTCAATGAGATTGCAATCGCTTTAGTTGTCATTAAAATACTGTTAATCACTTGCGACGGAAAATATATTCCCGAAGTGTTTAACGCTATTAATAATATCATTCATTTGACTCAATCACAAGAATTGGTTGAACTAACTGTTGGACAAAAACAAAAATCTAAACTCAAATGCATTCTTGCGCTCAACGCAGAGACAGGTCTGAAGAAGTCAATCGATTTTGACATTAAATATATTTTTGACGAAAACTTTAAAAATTTAGATATTCTTAATGAAAATCAAATAAAATCAATGCTTTTTCTCGAAGCACTCAAAAGAGTGGAAGATATATATGAAATATATTCTAATATCCATTCGTTTACTGAATTAATAACTCCTTTAAAGAGTATTTGTTCTCAACTTTCAAACGATTGCTTTCCCGAAGATATAAAGGAAGTAATGTCGAGATTGACGACTAAACTGAATAGAGAAGCGCCAAAAGCGGCGTTGAGTGAGAGCCGACCCAAACCTTTTATGTTACCAATGTTTGAGCCCAAGTTCGACGACAATCCCAACAATAATAAGAAGAACACAAAGAAAAGACTCGTTAAGAAGTATAACCGAGAACTGAAAGGCGCACAGAGAGAGATTCGGAAGGACTGGACGTTTATGAGGAGCACTTGGATTAGTGAAATCAAAGCCAATGACGAGCACCGGAAGAGGAAGGTTAAGGAACTGATGGGAGATTTGGCTCAACAACAGGGGCTCTACAAGAAGAAGAAAAAATGATTAGTTTTTAATTGATTAAACTTTTTCATTGAAATGATTGAATAAAAGTTATACGAAATTACGTTTTTATTAAATAAAATGATTTATATTAAACTATAGAGTATAAGTTTTTTTAATTATACCTTAAATTATATTATATTATATTTCAATTATGTGTTGAATGAATAGTTTTTGACAAAAATGATTAAATGATTAAATCAGTGCTAATTTAAATCGTTTTAAACTAATATCTCAATTGTCTTAAACTTGAGACGAATTGACGTAATTTATGAGAGAACTAAAAACGATTTATAAGTCTAAATATTTTTATGTTTTGTTTTGTAGAAAAAGTATTTTGATTTTGAATCAAATTAAAAGAAAATGGTTTCTCGAGTTGACCCGTGACTGGTGACCAGTGGTGACTCGTGAGTACAAATGGAGATCTCTGTGGGGACGGGAGTAGTGGCGCCACACGTATCGGCGCGAAGACGAGTGTTGTATTCGGTTGTGTGCGCGACCTGTCATGAGAATGGGTTCCAATGGGCGGACAAACCCTCTTTGGACACATTGTTGCAAATGCTTCAGAGCCTCGTCTTCGAGATCGGCCGAAGCAGTCGTGCGTTCTGTGAACTGAGCGGTCGAACCGAACCCCTTATTGGAGACATTGTGGTCGCTCTGATTGAAATGGGTTTGAACTGCGATTCGATTGCTTCGTATGCTATGCGACCCAATCGGATGACCATTCCTTCGCCTCAAGTCATGTCCAAACAGTCGATTCCGCGTATACTTCAAGCGGGAGATAAGAAACAATTGACGGCTTATATCGCCGACCATTTGCCGCCTTTCCCGGACCCGCACTCATACATCCGAACCCCAACTCACAAACAACCCGTCACTGAATACGAGGCCATTCGGGAAAAGTCTGCGACTCAGAAGAGAGACGTCGAGAGAGCGTTGACTCGATTTATGGCCAAAACTAGTGATCAATCTCTGACTCACAGCCTCTTTCCCGACGAACAGATTTGCCATTTGTTTCCATTGATAGCTCTTAAGGTGGAGACCAACCCATACCTGAGCGCTCTCTTGCCTAAAGACCAGGTGTTTGACGACGACGACAATGAGGAGCAGCTGATCCGCAAAAAGGAATCGGAGAAAAAGCCGAAACCCGTAGTGACCGCTGCCGACACTCCGAACCCGGAAACGGCCGGTAATGCGAGTGAAGAGCAGACTATTAGTGACGCGAATAAGTCGACGACAAACGTGTCGACAGATAACGATTTGTTAGACAATCCATACCTAAGACCTATAAAAATGTGTTCGAATGTGAAAAAGCGGATCCGAAAGCAAACCGAAGGATATAATTGATTCGAAGATCACTGAATTGATTCGTTAACTATTTGAACGACTATTGAACGCACAGTGACTTCAAACCGAAAACCGACAGAAATGTGACTCAAATTAGGGTTTGTTTTGCACTAATGAACTCAAATCGTATTTCAATTTTTAGTGACTCTGGAAAATAAAACAAATTATTATTGAATTCAAATTTATTGTCTAATTATTAAAAATAATTGATACTAATTGATGTCATTATTATTTATGTTAAACTTTTTTTAGTTATAAATTCTTCAGTTCATTGAATGCCTTTTTATTCTTATTTGTGAAACAAATTTCCAAAACGTATTCAAAATGTATTCAATCTTTTTGTGAAAATTGTTTCTTAAAATGAAAATTTGAAAACATTTAGCGATAATAAGAACCATTTGATTGAATATCGAAAATAGGCTAATCGTTTGATTGGAATCAAATTTGCAATTAATTTGAATATCATTAGACTTTCAGCTAAAATAAATCGATTATTAATACTATTTTTCAACAATTTATGTCAATTTCTCAATCATTTATTCAGTTCTAATTTTGAGAAATAATTAATTCAATATTTTATTTATAATTTAATCAACACATAAACAAAATTAATTTTAACGAAACGAATGTTTAGAACAAAAATCAAGTTTTGAATATTTATTTTAATAAAATTGGTATTAATTTTCTTTTTCGATAATTAATTTTAGTTTTAATTTGCATTTAAACAAAAAGCTAAGGAAAAGAAGAAAAAGATTGAAAAAACTTTATCAAAGTTTGTGTTAAGCTTTTGAATGATATTAAAATTTCTTTTCCATAATTGGAGCACAAATTAACATAATGTCTGGCTTTGGGCACAAGAGCACACATTACGGAAAATCCTGTTTAATGTTATAATTTCTATAATATTCTCTGTTTTTGTTCATCACTTCTCAACGCTCTCTGACTCTGAAGAGAGTAAAAGAATTTATATTCTCTACAGAATTAAATCAAAAGCCAAACTCTGCTCATAATTATTGTTCATTTTATTAAATATATTTTGACTGCATTTAAGTTAAAAAGAAAAGAATTTTGATTTTCGAAAAATGCAAATAACTATTTATCAAAAAGACGGCTAAAGGCACCCAAACCACAATCTACAGCATCTGCTATACCAGTATAGGATATGCAGAATAGGAATTCCTCAAATTCTCGACACTTTATACACTCAACTTTTAAATGCTTAACAAATTACACAACGGATTGCTTACCTCTTAATTAAAATTTGACTAATTACTAAAATTTGTTTTTTAATTTTTGATAAAAACTACAAAATTTATCCAAGAGTTCAATTTAATGAATAAGTTTTGGTTTTTTTTTCATTTAAATATTTTGGTATTAATGAGTTAATAATTATTTATTAACAAAAACGCACAGATTATTGATTTATTATTGTTTATATTTTTGTTTATCTAATATATCATACAATGAAATATTGACCAAAAAATCACTAAACATTAATTTGATTTATTCATAAGTTTTAAGCTTTGTTAAATTTATTATTTAAAACAAATTTAACTAAATTATGATTAGAATTTTTGCATATAATTCAAATTGGCTTTTTATATATACTGTAAAAACATTATTAAGTGCAAATATACCCAGAAGCATTAATAGAATATTATCAAAAGCTCAATGCACTTTACAGAAAAATGTTAACAATTTATACAAAAAAAACTTTATTTAAATAAATAATTATATTTATATCATTATTGTATGGAAATAAACGTAAATTTTTAAAGTTATGAAAAATAAGGAGTGGGCTAATTCTTTTGCCACTTCTGTAATATAGATAAACTTTTGTATTGAGCATTTAATACCTGTAATTGCTAATGTACACTTATAATGTAATAAAGTTTATTATATAGTTTATAATTTTAACAAGACAAGCCAGAATAAGTGTATCTAAAATACTTTTCTAATTTTAAAAGTTAGCAAAATTTTAGAAACTTTAAATATTTTAATATGTTTCTTTTATATTCGTATCGTAGTAACAGATATTATTCCAAAATTTAATTCAAATATTAATGACTTAAAAGATTTTCTTTTTTAAATAAACTAATTAAATTAATAACTAATAATTACCAAGCATACTAAATTAATAACTTAACAAGTTTTTTGAAAATATCGGAGGGCTAAATTATTGTTTATTTGACAAGTTTACTAAAAACAAACAAAAAAGAACTGGAAAAACTTTCCAAATATTATGCAAAACAACTTGTTTGCATCAATTTTAATTATTAAAGCAATTAATTTGTGATAATATGTCACTTATTAGTGGAGGCATTGTAGTGCTGAACAAGAATATACTGATGAATCGGAAACCATGGGAAGCGGATTAATGCAATTTGATATGACTTACAATGCGTATAAGTTAGTAGCACTTAGAACAGAGGTGGTTTGTCTAGTTATCATTAAAATATCAAAACTTTATGTATATTAATTACAGAGATCGATAAGGGGGGATCAGGCAAAAATCCCCCCTGGTTTTAAAAATTTGGATTTATCCCCCCCCCCCCTAGCATTTGGTCTGAGAAAAGGTACCCCTTCGGCGGCCGGCAAATTTTTTGGGTTTTTTGCCCAAAATTAAGAAATTTTTCCTAAATTGGTGCTAAATTTGGTTTAAACCCAGTTAATTTAACTAAATTTAGTTTAAATCCAGTTTAAATCTAGTTAAATTAGTCAAAATTTTATTATAAATATATAGAGTTTTTGAGCGTTTTTGGAAAAATCCCCCCCTGATCTCCCCTAGGTTTTTGGCCAAAATTTTGAGAAAAATCCCTCCCCCCTTCCCTCTGAATCGGCCGACCTTCTCTATCTCTGATTAATTAGCAGGCTTGTACAAATTTAAAAATATATATATTTTTACACATAATCTAAATGAAGCGTAATTTATCGAATTTATCGCGTAATTGTTAGAAAATAAAGCGTAATTTTTGAGTTGAACAAATACCTTACTCAAGTGTATTCACATATCTTGTGTTTTTACACATAATCTAATATCACTAAACATTTAGTCAAATATCGAAATAATATTTAGATTAACAGTTTTTTCAAATTTGATTTATGCAAGTTGTGTTGGTTTGAAATTCATTTTTCAAAAAATTATTTCAATATTAAGCACAACTTAATTTAGGCCAGTTTACACTAGGCCGTTCTGGTCAACTTTTGAGCTTTACAGCTAATCATCATCAGTACTAATCTGATTCAGTACTAACTAATTTACAAGTATTTAGCAAAAAAGTGGAATATTTTATTAAAAAATTTTGGCAATTTAAAGTTTAAAAATTGTGCCTTTTATGGAAATAGATATAGTTTGTGATAATGTCATCAAAAAATATTATAAATATGACGATTTTCTTCATAAATATATCAAACTGTAAGGAGCTATTGTATTTTTTAAAAGGACATAACTCTTTAATTAATGAAGTTAGAAAAATAATTTTTGCATATTTTACTATTATATTATATGTTTTAATTATATAAAAATATTTTGTCATGTTTGACCATACTCTTTTAATGTTATTCTAAAAAATAAATAGTATAATAAAAATACAGTAATTTTTGTAAATAAATAACATTTTGTTTAATTTAATAATTGATTTGATAATTTGATTAAACAATTCTGAAAATGTTTTATTTGTCTCCTCTTATTTTAAACCGTCACAACTTATTTATGTAATTTTTTTAAACACTAAATTGTCATATATTATGTGGGTTATATTAAATGATAAAGTCATCTAGAAATCATACGTGGGCATTAATGTTAATTAGTTTTAGTATTATTAATATTTTTTTGAAACCGCAGTATTAATTCAATGTTTATAATAGTTCTAAACAAATTAAATCTTCTATAGTGTTATGCAATTTATTTTTTTAATTTAATTTATCTCAACTATATGTATAATTTAAAAAAAACCTACAATTAGAATACTTTTCTTGATAACGGTTATTGTTAAAACAGTTAAAAAATATATATAAGATTTTAGCTGCCACAGTGTGAAAAATAACCGCCTAACTAGTAAATATTATGTTAAATAGCAAGTACTTTATCATTTATTTATATAAAAAATATTATTATTAAAATTTTGATATAAGATTTTTATATAAATACAATTAAAGTGCTTGTTATTTGACGTAAAATTTACTAGTTTGAATTCTTCTGTTTAAAAAAATTTGTTTTTATATTAACATTATAGCCAAAAACTCTCTTAACACCTAACATAAACATTTTTAATTTTTTCAACTGTTTTATTAATAGAAATAAAATTTCTTAATGTTGTGAGCAAGAAAGATATTCTAAATGTTAGATATAAATGCTTTACTAGTTATGTTATACTAAAAAATAAATCTTTGTTTTTAAAAAGAGATTCATAAGGGGGATCAGCTAAAAATCCCCCTGATTTTAAAAATTGTTTCCCCTAAAATTTTGTCTGCACAAAGATACTTTTTACAATTTGTTAGTCGCTAAAAGTGACCGGAAAAATTTTGGAGTTTTGGGCCAAAATTATAAAATCTTTTCTAAATTGGTGCCAAATTCAGTTAAATTAACTAAATTTAGTTTAAATCCAGATAGATTGGGTAAAATTGTATTATAAATATATGAAATTTTTGAATGTTTTTTAAAACTCCACCCCCCCCCCCGAAACCCCTGGATCGGCCAACAATATGAATCCCTGTTTTGAAATCTTTTTACTCTTTGCATAATTACTGTTAAATTAAGAGTTAATAAAATAATTTATTTTTTGCGGAACTATACTAATATTCACACAATTTAATGCAAATTTTCTGGACTTGACTTCTTTACAATTTGATGAAAATTTAGTCGTTTTGTAAACTCAAGTCAAATATGGGAGAGCGATGATATCCGTCAGAGCTCAACCTGTCCTTATATAACCTATAGGCCAACCCGACTCGACTGACTTACAGGCACTCAACTGATAAAATAGAATCAGATTTTATGTAAAGAAATTTCGGAATTTTATTTAATATAAACAAATTTTCTTAGGAAAAACAAACTTTTAAGTTTCGTTTTATATAATCTATTTTAACAATCATTTTAAGTCAAAAGTCAATTCTTGGGTTTTATAAATTAATTGAAATATAACCTACTTTTTAGTCATTAACGCAAATGATTTATTATAACTTATAATTTATAAGTTTGGTTTTGAACGAACCAAATGTTCAAAACTCTAATTTAAATAATGTCTTTTCAAAGATATGATGGGATTTGCAAATAGAAATAAAAGATTTCACAGATTTAACTGATTTCACACTCGAAGATCGGATATTAAGTCAAGATATTAGAGCCGATACGAGTTGAGGGCATCTTTGTATCAGTCATTCTAAAAGACATTATTAATTCACTGAATATCCTATACTCTGTATATTTGGTAATCACGATATCACGCAAACCAATGCTCGTCAGGTCTATAGAACTCAAGAATATTTGCTTTTTATTAAATTTATAAAATATTAATTACTTTATAAAGTTATCAATAATTCAAGTATTCAATAAATATTTATAAAAATATTGTGTTTCGGTCGTCACCTCTAGTGTGAGAGATTCCGTTCAATCATTTTCTGTAAATATTATATTCAAATATTTTGATATTTGAAACGATTTGTCTCTTCTTTTATCGATTCCATTGATAGATAGAATTGTCGAGAGGAAGAGGGAGAGGGAGGGAGAGAGCAAAAAACATAGCTTATACCTGGTACAGTACCTGTAAGCTTAAGCTTATACTAAAACAACAATCTATGAGTAAGATATAAAATATATATTAGTAAGTACAAAGTAAGAATGATGCATTAAGTGAGTATCATATCAAGCATATACTGGTTCTTAAAACGATTGAAATCAGTTTGAAAATAATATTAATAGACAACTTAATAACATATTGTCATTCGAGTAATTACACAAACTAATAGTAAACCAATAAAAAGCTTTTTGATTGTTGATAAGTGCCTAAAATTTAGAAATACCTTGCTATTACTATAAGCTATTGAATTGAAAGAAATATTTTATTGAATAGATGTAACAAATTGGTTATTAATAGAGAGTTTATCTAATGGAGAGAATTTTCAAAATAAACAAAATAGTAAATAAAATAAGAAAAGTCTTTTAGTTTTCCTCATTCGAAATGATGAGATAAATTAATTATTACAAAAATAAAATTTTCTCAACTTTTTTCTTAAATGAATGAATAAATAATGTTAAGAATTTCAAAAAATAAACGCTGATTACTTTTAATCAACTCATTTGATCTTTATTTTAGTTTTATTTATTTCCTGTTTTATTCATTTAAATCTAATATATTTAAAAAAAATCTAAATTGCTAGCATTTAAAAAGAGACAGAGTTAAATTTAAGAAATTATTTTTTTAACTTAAATGTAAAAATTACATTACTTTTAATATATTTATTTAAATTTTTTTCTGTCTGGATATTTGTTTTGATATTTTGATTAAATTTTTTTTGCTTTAAATATTTTTTGCAACTACAGTACTGTTTTTGGTTTGAGGGAGAGCGTCAACTAAGCTTAACTGTCTGGCATAGGATTAAGTGCATATATACAAAGACAATAATACACACAGT
>JAQFXP010001785.1:0-17633 GCA_034693685.1 Belba bartosi
TTAATAGTGTTTTTAAAAAGTTATTAAAGAAAATGTAAAAAAATTGATTTAAGAAAAGACTTTTGTCCACGACCTTATTTATTATATTTAAATAAAATTGGATTGAATAAATGTTATATTTATTAAAAATAATATTTAAAATTTTAATTACAGTTGTTTTTTATTGAGAATTACATTAACCGCATTGAGGATCATTTAACTTATATCAATGCGTTTTGTGCAATACACTAAGTACGGTTGGCTTTACTGCCAAACGCGTTGTACACAGATTACGCACAGAGCGCGTTTGGCAGTGAAGCCCATAATATTTGCTGTACTGCACAAAACGCATTTATATGAGTCAAATGATCCTCAATGCGGTTAAAGTGATTCTCATTTTGGACGATAGACACTGAGGTGATCCTCAATCTGGATAAAGTAATCCTCAATAAAAAAAACTGTAAAATCTTATGATTTAAATTTAGAATATTAATATAAAACTAATTATAAATAATACAATGATATTAATTATGTAAAAATGTAATATTTAAAATTTATATTTCTAATAAATAACAATTGCACAATTTTATTTTAAAATTTTAACAAAAATTATAATTTACATAAAGTAACTTTTGAAAATTAAACTTGTTTTAATATAAAGAGGCCTTTCATTAAAATTTTAAATAATATTTTTATTTGTTTTTTATCAAATAAATGATGCAGTTAAATAAGTTTTTATTTTGCAACAAATATTAACAATTAAAATTTTTATTTTATAAATATTTATTAAAATAACTATATATTTCAAATAAATAGTATTAATTTTATAATATATAATAAATAAATTACAGTTGAAATTATATTAATTATAAAAACATTATTATTAATAAATAGTTTTAAATTTTAATAGAACAAATTTAAATTTGATTATTTTAATTAATTTGTCATAAATTTTGTTGATATATAAATTATAGATATATCTGAATTTAGATAAAATTATTAAATATATAATGTATATAATAAATAAAGTTTGTTATTAAAAACCTGGAATATAAGAAAGATTTGTTTGAAGATAATACTCTAAATTGCTAAATGCAAACAAAGTTACACAATTCAACCAGGCAAAATATAAATGTTTAAGTTTCTTTTTAAGTCTTACTATTAGTGGATTTATCGTGTCGACGGCAGTTTTTATAATCATTGTTATTTTTAAATACATTTTCTAAAATAAAAATTAATTTTTTGTATTATAGCCGCCAATGGGGGCGTTTAAGGGGGTTATGAGTTAAACATTTATTATTACTTATATTAATTTAAAAATTAGCTTATTAAATCAAAAACTTCGAAATCTAAATACAATTTTTATTTAATTTTAAATTATAGTTTGATAAAGATAAAATATTTATATATGGTATTTAAAAATTTACTATAAAATTACAGTTTATATCATATATATAGAAACTGTAATTTTTATAAATAACCTTATTAATATTTTATATATAATATTTTCAAATTAAACTGTAATTAAAATAAAATAAAAATTGTGTCAATATTTTAAAAGTTATGATAAAATTAACTAATTTTTAAGTGTTAATAATAAAAAAATTATTTAACCCATAGCCCACCTAAACGCCCCCATTGACCGCTATAATACAAAAAATTAATTTTTATATTAAAAAATGAATTTAGAAATAATAATGATTATGTAAACTGCCGTCGACACGATAAATCCACTCATAGTTAGAGTAAAGACAACATTGTTTTGATTTCAACACTATTTTTATATATTAAATATGCTATTACTTCTTAATCATTTAAATAGTATAAACATTAGTCGATCTCGTTTATTAAATTATTTTAAACTTTATTTAATTATTGATTTTTGCATTTAATAATTAAAATTTAATAAATAATATATTTTGAAATAATTATAATAATAAACACAAATAAATAAATGGATAAATATTTTAAAAACTTAGACATTTTTTGCATATTAAAATATAATTTAATAATACAATATTAAATATTTAGGTACATTTTGTAAAACATGTTTTAAAAATAATATAAATAGCCAGCTTGGCCAATTAAATGATTAGTTTGTAACCCAGTAACACATTAATATAATTAAAATAAATTTTACTACTACTGTGACCAACTATTAGATGTCTTTACCTAATTGGTGTATAATGTCTTGAGACTGAATGTGAATATAATTAATTGTATACGTATTACAAGTTTAGTGTCAAATAAACCTTAATGTTGAGAATCAATGAAATAAGAATTAAGATAAGATTTGCATTCAAATGACAATCAAATGAGCCGCGAATGAGCGATCTATATTTGTTTGGCAATTTATCCAAAATGCAAATAAATGCAATTTAATAGATAATTAAATTTAATTCAAAGTAAATTTTAAACATAATATTGAGGCGAAGCTGATCTTATGTTAACATAATTAAAATGTGTTTGTTTTTGTGGCCTGTAAAGTTTTCCCGCATAAATATTACGTTAAAACCTAAAGTTTTACACTCAATTCTTAATAGTGTACAATAATGGTTTAAAATTAAATTAATTATAAAATATATTAATTAAATTATAATATTTAATTAAAAAATAATTTGAGATTAATATATTTAATATAAAATATTTTCTATTATAATAATGAGGCATTGATTATTTTAACCAAAAATTTAAAAATGGTATTTGCAATTCTAAATATTAAAATTAATTATAAAATAGCAAAAATTTTTAAATAAATAAACTAATCTTTGATTAAACCAATGTTCTAGCGTTTTCCAAATGTAATTATTTCAAATAATGTCAAATAGTTTTATTAAAACTTATACATTTTGTACAGTTTATACATTTTATTTAAATTAACTAAAAATAAAAAATTAATTATTTATTATTTGGTAAAATTTAATGTGTATTTATTTTATAAATAAAAACAACCAAATTTTATATTGTATAAAAATATAAATTTTGGGTTTTGGATTTGGCTATGGAAATTTTAAATGAAAATTCAGTATAAAAACTTGATAATTCTAGTTCAATAATTAAAACAAAAAACTTATTGATTAGAAATAATATATTACCCACAAAAAAATTAAAAAAATAAAAATTTCGTATATCTTCGATCGAAGAACAATATAAATTTTATAAATTATATAATGAAAACTAAATTTTTAATATGTTATTTAATTGATCGGAAAATTTATGAATTGTTTATAATTAAAGTATTCAATAAAAAGTCAGTAATGGATTAATCTTTATAAAATTTTACTATAAATCAAAAACAAAATACTTGCCATTTATTACAAAAATTATCATTTCTATTTAAATTGTTTGCAAATTATGTTTATAATTATTTCAATTAGTTTTTACAATTTCTAAAATAATAAATTTTTAAAAGCTAAAATAAAATTATGTCAATATTAATACTACAGACATATACCATCATAAAGTTATTATTTCGCTTAAAACCAATAATATTAGTTATTTTGAAATGCTTTGAATACTATAAAAATAATAATTGCATTTCATAAGAACGTAGACAAAAAATCAGGAGTCATGGTATGTCTAAAGAAATCATTAATTCAATTTTAGAAATGTAGTTTAAAATTTTTTTTATTATTTGATATTTGACTGTTGCTATTTTGACAAAGTATGTTTCTAAAATAAAAAACAATTTTAACTTATTAATTTTTTTAAAATATTTATATTAGTTATTTTTAATTTAAATTTAATTTACATTTTATATTTTTTGATAAATAAATAAAATATATTTTACTAATATAAATATATTTTATTTAATTTTTGTTGTTGTGATAGAATAATTTGTATAAAATAATAGTCAGAAATTACTTGGATTTCTGTATTTCCAAAATAATTATTTTTCTTATTGTTGAATAATTTTATTAAATATAATATATTTGTTGCAGTTTAAATGTAATATGTTTGCATTATATATACTAAAATATTGTAAATTATACAATTGTTAAAATTAAATAAATAATTACTTTATAGAAAACTTGTCAAAAAATTAGTTATTATGATTCTAAACATTACAAGTGTAATAAATGCAATTATAGTTTTTATATATTTTAATTGTAATTAATAAATTTATTAAAATGATTTTAATGATTAAATTTAACAATTGGATTATTATTTTTAAAAAAAAATATATTTAAATTTTTTATTATTTTTAAGTTTACTAATTTAATAAAATTGTTAAATAAATAATTAAATAAAATTTATAAAACATTTATTTAACATAAATATCAAATGGGGGCAAAATATTGTTATAAAAATATTATTATAAACTCCATTTTCATAATTCATTAAATCTATGTCCAATTTTCATATGTTATTTATAATTATCTTTTTTAATACGTTTTTATTTTTCATTTCTACATAGTAAAAATATATAAAAATAAGGAATTTGAAATCTTTTTTAAGCGAGGCGAATATTATTTAAATATACGATTAAATATTTAAATAATAATTTATTTTATTATTACAATCCGAAAGAAACTATCATCCAATTTTTTATATTTAAATTAAAATTTATCATGGTTTGTTTACTATTTTTGACTTTCCATCAGAGACTGTAAACTAATATAAAAATTATCTTAAATTAAATAATTATTATTTTCTAATTAACAAATGGTGCTGTCACGATCTTATTTAAATTTTGGATTTTACTAAACTTTCAAATTAATATATTAATAACTTATGATTTCATATTTAATAAACATTTATAATGAGAAAAATTGTTATTTAAAATAGTTTTAAATTACAATTTTGCTTATTTATTTAATATTTAATTTTCAGTTAAAATACTTCCGTAATAAATATTAACTATTATATTCTAAAATTTATAATAATTTTAAATAACTTTTTAATTTGTTTAAATAAAAATAAACAAATTAATTAACGTTAAAATAATAATAAATTAACTTTTAAAAATTAACAATATATTTAATTAATTTTTCCAAATATTTGCATATAATTAATACAGTATTTAAGTTTTAATTAAAATTTGATTAATTATTGATAAAACTCTTCTGTTCTCTGCCGGTCTAACATTGTTTTTATTTTTTTATTAAGTTTATAATAATTAATTTGATTTTTTGCTTTTATTTAATCGAGTGTTGATTGTCCATTCTGTAAATTTTTTCATCAAATACACCTAATTTGTTTCAATTAGACGCAAATAGAAAAAATTTTATGGGTTCAGAGTTTAAGCAATTATTTAATTTAAATGTCATTTATTGTTTATAGAGTTTTAATAACAGAATAAGAAAACTTCAGAAAAAGACATTTGCCGTTCGAATCATAAATTTCAAATACTTTATTTATATCAAATATATTTATAGCAAGTAATCAATGGTTAGCTACATTATCATAACTTAAAATTTATTTTTAAAACCAACGTTTTCTATAAAAATATTATTTAAATAAATAACCAAAAGTTTAACTGTACTGTTATGAATGTGTGATTCATAAATTGTTTTAAAATTAATCAATGTAATTTAATAATTTTTACTGCATTATGTCAAAATTTGTTTAGTTATATCTTCAATTATGTGTTATAATTTTGCTATTTTTTGTATAAGCGCATTTCGAAATCAGGTGCTGATCAGCAAACATGTAAAGTTTAAATGTAATTTTATCTAAATTGTAACTTTTAATGTAATTTCAATAAATGTTGTCTTTTGTTAAAATATGTAAATTTATTAAATGTAACCAAAATCTCTTTCCGTAACATTTTGGTGGAGGACCGTGGTCGTAACTAGCGATCTTGTTAGCCAATCGAGTACCCCAATAGTTTTTTATGTATAATTGTTGATAAATATATATTTTTTATTAAATGTATTGAGTTTTTAGGGGAGGGAGAGTATCTTTTCCTTTTAATTATTGTAAAATTATTTTTATTATTTTTATTAGAATGTTAATTGTTTGATTGAAAGTAAAGAAAGAAATGTATATGTAAAGAGTAGATATTATAAATTAAGTAAAAAGTAAGATAATCATTCTCATTTTGAAATAAATTTGTGGTTTTGTTATAATTGAAACAATTTGTAATTTGTTATTAGTAATGGTCGAAAATGACCTATTGTATAAATTTTAGTGTTTTTGAGCCAATAATGGGCCGTTTATTAATGTTTATACAATTGTGGCAGTAAGGACCAGTAAGTTTCAGTAAGTCTAAGTTGTTGTAAATTAGTGTTTGTTATGATTAATAATTTTAAATATAATTGAGGTGTAATTGTTTCGATTGAAAAGATATAAATGATTCATATAATTTATTAAAGCAATGTTTATATTTATAGTAATTAATACAAATCTGATAGGGATTTTAAAATTGTATATTTTGCGAATGTTTGATTTTATAAATCAATAATTATCATTTTATTAAATAAATTAATTTTAACTTTTTAAAATTTATTTGTGAATTAAGTAATTTAAATGTAAAGTTTTTTGTTTTTTTAATTTGTATTAATTTTATTATTGTATATTAATTGTTAATTAATTTTTTATAAGTTTGTAATTGTATCTTGGGAGATAGAAGTGTTATGAATGTGTTATTCATAAAATGTACTGAAATTATTCTTTGTAAATTAATATTTTTACTGCATTATGTTAAAATTTGATATGTTATATCTTTAATTATGTGTTATAATTGTGCTCTTTTTGTTATAAGCGCATTCCGAAATCAGGTGTTGATCAGCAAACATGTAAAGTTTAATTGGAATTTTATTTTAATGGTAACTTTTAATGTAATTTCAATAAATATTGTCTTTTGTTAAAATATGTAAATTTATTAAATGTAACCAAAGTCTCTTTCTGTAACAATAATATTAAATAGTTTAACAACATTTTTGGTCATATCGGCTTTTACTATTAAAATTTTTTTGTAATTGCTTCAACTTTTGCTTTAATTTAAGTTTAAAAATAACTTTATTAAGCTAAATGATTTTTATATGTAAATAAATTTTTGTAGTTAAGCGTTAAATTTTTAAAATACATTAAATAATTTTATTTTCTATTAAAAAAAATATAACAAATTAAAACAATTAATTTTATTTTTACTTTTCCAATTTTGTAGGTCAAAAATTTAAAAATTACTGTATGTTTTCAAATTATTAACAAATAAAAGATATAAATGAAACTTTGTGTTTTCCATACATTCAAAACTTATGGTTCTGATTAATTTAAACAAGTTTAGAAATATGTTTTACGGTTTATACATTTTTTTAAAATTATAGAATTTGTTTAAAAATTAACAACAGTTTTTAATATCATATTTGAAAACAAAACGATATAGAAAATCTCCTGTAATGCCGACATAAATTAAAAGAATTAATAATTAATAAAAATATTGATTATTATGTTTAAGATAAAGAAATAAAAAAAATTTATTTAAAATATAATTCTTAAAATCAATCAAAATATATTGCCAAAAAAGCTATTGTCGAATAATGTATTATACACGTTTTAATTATAAGATTACACAAAAATTTATATATATTTTTATTTTATTATTATTTTATTTATATTTTATTAATATAAATTATAATTTTTATTTTTTTTATAATAAATAATTTCGTTATTTTCAATAATAATTGTTTTGACAGTGAATAAACGTTATTAGTAATGTTATTCAATGTAAAACAGTTATTAATAATTATAGTTAAATTATTGTAAATTTTTTAATTATATAAATGTTACATTTAAAAACACTAATGTGGAAATTATAAAAACAAAAATTTTTAATTTAAAGTTTAATTTGGACTAAACATTTTCAATTTAGTATTTACTTTGCTGTATAACTAAAATATACTTTTAGTATAACTTTGCTGTTAAACAAAAACCCAAATATAGTTTAACTGCTAATTGAAAAATAAATAAATAAATAATTATTTTATTAATATTTGAAAAGCAAACATATTTGTTTCGATTTTAAAAAATAATTATTGATACACTTTTTAATGACAAATAATTTATAAAATTTTTAAATTGTTTAATTTTATATTTTGCAATATACAAATATAACCCACTTATTAAATTTTATTTAATATATATAAATTTTAAAAACTGCAACGAATTAATTAGATTTAATAATATTAATCATTATTTTTTAAAATAATTTATTTTGGAGATTGTGTTATTTTTAATTAACTTAATTTTAAACAAATATACATTGTTGTAACAGAAATAATTATATAACAAATTAATTACATTTTAATACTATACATCAATTAATTTTAAGCAAATATTAACTATAATATAAATTTGTAAAGTAATTTAGGTATAAAATAAAAACTTAAATTGTTCTTGACATTTATTTTCAAAATATTTATTTTATTTAATGTTGAAAAATTTAGTTTATAATAGTATAAATTTTACTGTTTAAAAATTTTATATTTGCATTAATTAAATTAAATTTTAGAGCAAATTAAAACAATAAAAATTTAGAAAAATTTTACAAATTATAAAAACGGTATTTAAAATCTTAATGATTAAAGCAATTTAATATTCAAATATGCATTAGCGAATAAAATTCTGCTTAATTTTAAAATTTATGATTTTGTATTATTTTGGATTGATTTAGTTCTGTTTAAGTAGCTACAAATCTCATAAGTTTGTAATCTTATATTTTAAAATTAACTTTTATAAAATTCAAATTAAATTTTACTATAATAAGTTAATTCAAGTTTTAAAAAATTATATACAACACAAAATTGTCAACAAATTTAAATCTAGTTTAATTTTTGAAACATTTATTAATTTTAGACCACTAAAGTCTGACTTTATTTTTGTTTTACACTTTATTATAATAATATAAATTAAATTAAAATTTTCATTATATGGACATACTTAACAAAATTAATTGAATCGTAAATTGTTTTATTTAAAATAATTATCAATTAAGATAAATTACGGAATATCCAAATTTCCTAAATATTAAATTTTGCATATTTGATTTAAAAAAATTAATAATAAAATATATATTACAGTTTATATATATATTTAAAATTATTAAATTTTTTAATATTTATAATATTATCGTAATCCCTTACAGTTTAAAATAACTTTTTATAACGTAAATTTGTTATTCCAATTTTTCTAATTCGGGGATAAAAACATGTTCTTAAAAATGTGAATACAAAATAGTATTTAATTTTAATTTTAAAACAACAATTTTTGATAATAATGTTAAACTTTATAATTAAATTATTATAATCTTACAACATTGAAAACATTTTATAAGAAATGATAAAAAAATCATGTGATTAAATTAAAGCATTTTGTTTTTAATATTTTCTAAATTTCGACTTATGTACAACTGCAAATTTTGCCTACATCAGCTTAGCCAATGGACTTGATATCGATGGATACAAATATTATTAGATCATCCGCCCGCAAAACCAAACCAAATCCAAGTCGTATTGGATCACAACACTAGATATGTCTGGGCTAAAGCAAGTCCTTCTAATACAGCTCAAGTGGCAATCTCAATTTTTGACAAAGTGTTTCGAACCTCCGGTTCTGCCAAGCGATTCATAAAAGACAACGCAACTAACTTCCGTTTAAAAGAACTCCAACGCTTTATGGATCAACATAAGTGTACTCGTTCATTTACGACCACAAACAAACAAACAAATGGCGCAAAAAACAGTTTAACGACACCATCGTTAAAGGTATTTGACTCGAATTACAAAAATATTCTCGTCTAGCTTGGTCAACTGTTTTAAAACATGTTGTTGACAATTACAACAATACTTTACATGACACTACAGGTTTCACACCCGCTTATTTAATGTTTGGTTGCAGTCGACTAAACACCAATTCACCTCCAGTCAACAAAGCTCGTATACTCGCTCAGGAAAGGTCAAACGCTTTCAAACTTAAAAAAATAGCTTACGACAAAGTTCACCGTTTGTTAACACTTAAAATTGGCGATCTCGTAAAGATAAAATTCCTGCCAACCGACCAGATGTTAAAAATCTAACTCAAAAATACGAAGCCGTCTTCGAGGTTATTGAAATTCGTGGAACTGTTGCCTTCATTATTAAACAAAGACAACAGACGCAAACGCTGTTTTTGGTCCATGTGTCCTAACTCGAACTCTATTACTCACGGGCCCGAGTTTCTTTTAATCCCTGGGAGTGAGAAGGGAATTGAATCTATATGTTTTTAATTTACTTACTAATTGAATGCATATCCTAATACTAATAACACTATACTTAGAATTATGACTATGTTTAACATTGGCTTTAACAGTAACTTTGATTCACATATGCAATGTTTTTGCATAACTATATGCATTCCAATTGTGCCGCTTTTCTGCTCTAAAACTTATAACTTTTGGTATGTTTTGCATTCACTTCTCTCTTAGCTCTCAGACTATTCAAATGTAATGTTTTTTGTAATTAATATCAATAAAGTGTTATTATTATGTTATGTGTTGCGTGCATTGATTCTAATGTATAACCACGTGATGTCTAACAACTTGACGGCAAACTTTCGTTAAATATGCTCATCGATTTAGTGCAACTCTCTATTTACTACCTTTCGCGTTACGACTTTCTGGCCAACATTCACCGATATCAACACACAACTAATCCGCTTTTGTTTACAAAGTTAAACTTCTGGTTAGACATAACTAATTTCACTCTTTCAAGCTGTAGATCTGAAGCATTTGAACTGATTGTTGACTTCACTCATTCACTTCTGCACCGCTGACTAACATCCGGTTAACACTCGAATAGTATTGCGGTCACAATATTATAATAAATTTATAAATAATTTTAAATTATTTTAAATATGTTTAAAATTAAGTAAAGTTTAAAAAGTAATTAAAATTTTTAATAAATAAAAAATTTTCTTCTAATAAATTTATATTATATTTTTGTTATGTTTAAAAATTTTGAATTTTTTAATAAAATAAAATAGAAAGCAAAATTTTAAATATGTCAAAATAATAATGTATTTAGAGCTTAATTTAAAAAAATTTATTAAAAAATTTAATTTTGCCTTGTTTTTTATTTATAGTTTCGTAAAGAAATTTTGAGTGTTTCTAAATAATATTTAATTATATTATTTTTTAAATTATTTTATGGTTTATTATATTTATAGTCAATATTTTTGGCTTACTCAAAATTTTAATTAACATCTTGATTTAATAAAAATTATTTAAATAATTTTTACTAGCAAATATCTAATTTTAAAATAAAATTCATTAAAATTATATGGTTAACTAAAATTTAATTAGAATATTTAAATTAGATTTTGACAATAAAAGTAACAAAATACTAAATAAATTTTAATTTTGTACTCGAAAGTATTTGCTGGGTTTAAAACCTTCTGTATTAATAAATAAATCGTAAATTGATATATTTAAATTAATTTCTTTACATAAATTTAAACTAATTTAAATTACTAAATAAATAAATAAAATAAAACTACTATCGGCTGAAATCCAAAAATATTAAATTTTTATAGTTTAATTATATTAGTTTTCTAATAAAATATATTTTACAGTCTATATATTTTAAAATATATTTTCGAAGAAATGTCTATATAGTTTTGCTAAACGTTAATTTTCTAAATCAATTTTTTTTTGTTTAAAATAAAATAATTATTAACAAATGAAAATAAAATTCTATTAATTAATTATCTCAAATATTTTTTTAATAAAACATTTTATGTTGTTGCAATATAATTATTTATTACAAAATATTTTCTATATTTTAAATCCTCAATTATTCCTTATTACTTTTTTATATTTTATTATAATTAATGCAAATATAAATAAATAAATTTATATATAATATTTATTTAACAATTAATATATATTTTAATATATTAATTAATTTATTAAAAAATATAACTTAAAAATTAAATTAGTATATTAATTTAATTTTAAACTCAAAATCAAAATGGGATTTGTCTTTTTTCTAATATAATTATATTAAATAATTTTGAATGTTTTTATTAATAATAATATAATTTATAATGTTTAAAATTTATTATTTGATTAAATTACATTATTATACAATCTATCCCCGAGATAGGCAACCCGCTTATAAGCAAAACTCTATATAAGAATTGAATTTTGATTGCACTTGCGGTTCTTATGGGGTTTATAATAGTAATAAATTCGGATATATGTATAACTTCGATATAAGTAAAGCCATATCAATGTATGTACAATGCAATTAATATCCGTTTATACGCAAATACCAATTAAAATTATAAATATTTTAAACGTTACAAATAAAATTAATAAAATGTAGTTAAATAAAGTTGTAAACAAGAATTGTGACGAGGAGTAAGCAAAAATCCCCCTAATTTAAAAACTTGAAATTTATTTCTCTCTAATATTTAAACTAATTTTGATTTTGAGGTTTTATTGTCGAAAATTGGTAAATTTTTCCAAATTAATTACTAAATTTGTTTTAAAACCTGTTAAATTAAATAAATTTAAAATAAATTCAGTTAAATTAGATAAAATTTTGTAATAAAATTATTTTTGATTTTTGAAAATCTCCCCGATATTCTCCTGTATCGGCCGACCTTTTCAATTCCTAAAAAAATAATATATTTAAATTTAAGTCAAAACGTAAATAAAATAGTAAATTATATGCATCACTTTCATCAAATGTAAAATTTATAGCCATTATTTTAATATTTTAAAACAATAAAAAAATTACTGATTTGGATAAAAATTAAACCCTAATATAGGCAAAACCCAATATATGCAATAACTTTTTGTTGTATTGATTAAATGCTTATATCGGAGATAGATTGTATTGTAATTTAAATAAATTTGAGTTAAGAAAAAATAAAAACTCGTATTTAATGCAGTTATTTGCTTAATTATTAATAAGTATAAATTATTGATTTATTGTAATAATTCTGTTATTATAAATATGGGCTTTTTTACGAAAAAAAAATTATTTTATAAATATTACTCATTTTCAAAATAATTAAAACATGACTATTAGCATTATTTATTTTTTAATTAGTTTAATTTGTATTTAAAAAAATAAAGTTAAAAAATAAAAATCAAATTAAGAAAGTGACATAAATATAAAATTTAAAATAGGTTTGATCATAAATTGATCATTGTCACAACAATATAAATTAACTAAATTTGCTATTGTAATTTAATATCGATAAGATTTAATTTTAAATTAAATGCAGAATTGGTTTTAAAATATATTTAGATTAATAACGGTAGATAAATTCTTGATAATGATTGATGCGGTTTGATTTCAAAATATGCGAACAAAATAAAAAAATTCTTGCATTTGTCATATGAGTTATTTTGATTGTCTCTGTTTTGTGTAATTAACAGCAAATTTGATTAATCTTTAATGTCATAATGTCTTTATTGCAAATTTTATTTGATTAATTATAAAAATTTTAATTTGTTAAAAATCAAAATTAATTTTACGATAATATGTTAAATAAGGTTTTAAAAACTTTAAATATTATTTATACAACTCAAAAATATTAACAAATTTAAGTCTAATTTAATGTTTCAAACATTTCTTTATATTAAACCACTAAAGTTTTACTTTATTTGTTTTACAATTTATTATACTAATATAATTTAAAATTTTAATTATTTGAACATTATTAATAAAATTAATAAAATCGTAAAATGATTAATTTAAATTAATTTCTATACCTAAATTTAAACTAATTTATATTTTTAATCAAATAACAAATAAAATAAATCAACTTTATGTCGAATTTCCAATATATAAAATTTTTCATAGTTTAATTAAATTAATTAACTAATAAAATATATTTTACAGTTTAAATATATTTTTAATTATTATTTTATTAAAACTAATAATGGAACCGTAATTCCTCAAAGTTTAAAACATATTATTCTAATATCGATTTATAATATTGGGCTTTATTTTCTTATACCTCGAAGTATAAGAACATGTTAATAAGAATAAAAACTATTATTTAATCATAAGTTTAAAGAAATTATTTATGATAATAATGTTGAACTTTAAATTTAAATTATTAAAATATTAAAAAATTAAAAACATTTTATAAGAAATAAAAAAAATCATGTGATTAAAATAACGAATTTTTTTTTAATTTTTTTTAAAAATTTCAACTTATTTATATTTAAAATTTTTATTGACACCTTGATTGACATTAATTTTTTTAAAACTAAAAATGGTAAAATAGTTATAGTATAAATATTAAGAATAAAATCAATGTTGAAGATAATTTTAAATACACTATAAGCAGATCACTAAACTAAAATTAAAAAATATAAGCGTTTTATGTCGATAAATTATAATATATTTTCAATAACAGCTTGAAAAAATTTAGATAATTTAAATACAGATTTAAATTATTTAGTTTTTTGCAATACTTAATTTAATAAAAAATATTTAAAAATATTAATATTTGTTTTGCAATTATTTATAGTTTAATCATATAGAATTAATTTAAATAAAAATAATAAAAAAATAAATATTAATTTAAATTAAAATTTGTATATTTATTTAATTTGTTATTATTTAATTAGCTATATTAATGTTTAGAATGCTCAATATTTTTAAATAATTCAAACAACAAATAATAGCAATTCAAGTAATTTTTTAAATATAGCTAATTTAAGTAATTTTGCCAAACTTAATTTTTAATTTAAAAATAAATATTATTAAATTTTTTTTAATGTAAGTTTTTTTTATTAATTTTATTTTAAATAATTTACACCATAAATTGCTTTGAAAACAACTTTGAAAATAAATTGCTTAGAAATCAAAAGCAATTTTAAATAATTATACATATATTTATTGCTTAAAACTAATATACAATTGAACTATAATTTATAATTTTATATGAATAAAATAATTTTTGTTTAGAATGCAAATTATCCGTTATTTGAAAGTTGCGGATGTAATATGAGTTTTTGTATTAATAAAAAATATGGTCGATAATCCTTTCCAATATAATTAAATTTCAATATGATAAATTGCATTATTTAAACTAATATTTTTGTTACAGTTTTAATTTGACATTAAATCTACTAAAATTTAATAATTTGCAGAGAATACAATTGTTAAAATAGTATTTATAGTTTTTTTATATAAAATAATTTAAATTTCTTATATAATTAAACATAATATGGTTTCAATTAATAGTAAAATAAAGTATTTAGTTTGTATAAATATAAGTTTTTGTTATATTAAAATTTGTTTACAAAATTCAGAAATAGATGATAGATATTAATGGTCCAGATTAAATTTATACAGTCCATTTGGGTAATAACAGAATTATCGGAAAAATTAAAAACTTTCTGTTAAATCCGTTGTAAAAAAATTAAATTATTTTTTATTTATTGCATTTTATTATACAGACAAATAATTTGTTATATTTGATTGTATTAAATATTTTAATTTACTATCATAAATTTGAGTTTCTAAATTGTTTATTAAATCAAAACATTTTTAATTTCCATTTGATTGAGTGATGTATTTTCGAATCCGAGTTATAGCAATTATGGCATCATTTAGTTTGAGATGTTTTTAAATTTCTGTTACTTATTCAGAAACACCGCTTATTTCTTCGGCTGTTTCGGACATATCGGGTGTATCATCTGTTTTATTGTCGTCAATAAAACTATATTATCACCAAATTCGATATATTTATTAAAATTAGTTTCAATTAATTCTAGTTTTTCAGTCAATTCAATCCAATTTTGATTTTTAATTATAGGAACTAATTCTGTAGTTATGCTTTCGTTATAATTAAAACCACTGTTTCGGAAACAGTTTTTTATTATAAGAACTCCATATCATTTCAAGAGTTAAATAACATTATAATAGCCTCATATAAGTCAATGTTTTTAAAATTAAGCTTATTTTTATTTTCAAATATTGATTAAATTCTTCGGACTAAACGTTGTCTAAATCGAAACTTAAGTGCGTAACTTACTCCCAAATCCATTCCTTGCAATCTTAAGGTCGCATTCGGTGGCAAAAATATTAGTTTAATATTTGATAAACAAACAAAAGAATGAGCTGTACAGTTATCAACAATAGAAATTATTTTTCTATTATTTAATTTCATTTTTTTATTCAAATTTTGGAGAAATTTAGTAAATATTTCTGATGTCATTTATGATTTTTGATTATAACTATAAACAACAGATACACTGGTTTTCTCGCTAAAACATTGCGGTTCACAAAACCGAACAATAACTATTGATTTAAGTTTTTTGGTTCCGGTACTGTTGGCACAAATAAGTACTGAAATTCGTTCTTTACTTCGTTTTCCGGCCTTATAATTTTGTCCTTTAATTGTATACAAATTATTTTGCAGTAGTTTAGAAAACAGGCCAAAATTATTTTTATTAAAAACGTCTTTCGTTTTATATTCATTAAGAAGATGCGGTATCTTTACATTAATCCAATCTTTACATAACTGATCCGTAACAATGTTAGCTTCGTTATGAAATGTCTGAAAATAGACGTCATTTTTTGTTTTTAACCGATCAATGAATCCATTCGATGCTTTGAAATCCGGATAACCACAACTTGGAGCCAAAACATTTGATTTTTCTTTTAATAATTTGCCGTCGGCCGGTAGGCCAGCAACGGACGCATTAAAAACAAATTTCAATAACTCTTCTTCTAGTTTTTAATAAAAACACTTTTTATTAATTTCATATTACTTGACAATAAATTCGCAAAATTAGTTATTATTTTTAGTTTATCTTTTTTAAATTTATTAATGTTTTTAATTGTAATTTTTTCTTTTTTAAATTGATTTACAATTTCAGGATAGGGTTTAATTTTTTTAATTAATTTAATAATTTTATATTTTAATTCTAATGAAAACCGATTTTTTGTTTGTTTGTCAACATCGTTTTGATAACTGTTTATCAAAACACGTGTTTTGGTTAACAAATAATGTTAACGAAGTTTTAAATTAATGCTATTTTAAAAATTTCTGTTATATCCGAGTAAACGTTGTTATGAGTGCTCTAACTTATATTGCGTTAAACCCTGGTTTTTGATATCTATAATTCCGTTATTAAATGGTAATTTACATTATAAAATTAATAGAAGCTGCCGGTGCAACAAAATTTTGTCAGTTATTGCCGAATTCCGTTATATCCGAGTACGTTAAATCCGTGTCCCACTGTATATATAAATTCTTCTAACAATGATTTTATTTTTGGTGCCCAAGGCAAATTAAAAAATATTTATTATTTTTAAAAATATTTAATAATAAATATAATAATTATTTGTAATATAGCCGCCACTGGAGGCGTTTATTGGATTTTTGTTTGATTATTTTTTTAAGTTTTATTTTAAGAAAAATTAAATTATAGATTTAAAACCTTTGAATTTTAAAGACACTTTAGAGTTTATCATATATTACAACTTAATGTAGATAAGTCATATAAAGAGGTTATTCATATATCTTAACGCTCGCGTTTTTTAAATAACTTTTTAATGGATAATTATAAATTGATTCTGTAAAAAGTATATTATAGTCTAATTTCCATATTTTTTTTATTAGGCTAATCAAAATTATTTGATCACGTGATTTAATATAAATCTTGACAAATGCAAACCTCTATGTCACAGCCCAAACTA
>JAQFXP010001786.1:0-17633 GCA_034693685.1 Belba bartosi
CTCATATGTGTGACCATTTGATGCCCTTGCTAACCTAATTTCTGATACCAACCCTAAAAGTGTTTGACCTGTTCTATCAGTTTAAAGTTTAAGCATATCTCTAATTGAGAGTAAAGTCCTTTTCTCGAAAGACGTGCTGAAAATATGGTTTAATGTTTAGATATTTAGACATTCAACGATTTAAGACTAGTTCTGACTCTTTCTTATCAGTTGAAACACTTCTGTAAAGCGTGTCTTCAAAATATTTTTAAACAACTGATAAGAACTTTGAAAAATGTAAGTAATTCTTAAGTTAACTAAAAAATATTTTTTATCTTTTATCAAATTCTATAATTAAGAATTTGAAACTAATAATTAATAAATAATTTATATTCTTAGTTAACAATTTGAAGAAAAAACATAAAAAAATTTTATTGCTTCAAAATTGAATAAAATTTTGTTTGAAAATCATTGACTAAATTGAAAATTCAATGTTTTCTTATTTTTCTGCTATAAAACGAAAATATTTTTCATCTTTCTTTATATCTTCACTCTTTTAATGTGTTTTCCGAGAAATAGAATAAATTTTTGCATTTATTTCTTTATAAGAGTAAAAGCCATTAACATTTGATCCCTTTTAGAAGCTATAAAGTTATAAATCAGTTATATTTTCTAACTATTCAATGAAAAAAATAAAAAGATTTATAAATCATTTACAGAAAAAAATATTCTAATATATAAAAAAGAAATAATTATTTGGAATTTCAAAGTGCATAAAAATGCGTGAACAAATTCTTGAGACTAATTAATTCACATAAATAACATTATTAATATATTAGGCACTAAATGGTCGTAAACTAAAAATTTTCTAATTTTATTGTTAGCCGTGATTTGCATCACTTCTTATGTGAACGCAATTGAGACTAACGTCAGAACAAAAAGAGCTGACAATCATTGCTGAAGATCTGTGTAATGGGTATTCTAATCAAGAATTGTATAGCAATTCGGATCGAGTGGTGGATGTGGTTGTGATTGGACTCCGATTACAAACAGTTGCATACCTTGACTAACAGCAAACAGGCAGGCCAGGCAGGAACGGCCTATTTTGTTGTTTAGCTCTCCGTGCTAGTTTGAAGGTCTTCAACCGATGATAGTTTTTATTTCTGAAGGACTTAACTATTTTTATATTAAGAAATTATATAGACTTGAGTGTCTGTTCTCTCGCTATTACTGTTATAACATCTAAAGACGTGAGAAATTGAGACTTTAATTTAGAAAGAGCAAGAAAAGTTTTGTTCTCTTACTTTTTTTTGCTCTTTTACGTCAATATTCGTAATTATTCACATGTCTTATGCCTTACGTACGCATAACTCTATCTATTGTTTCTAATTAGTCCGTATTTTTTTAATAAATTTATTATATATGATATCTTAATATCAGATTCAAAGTTAGTTTAAACTTTTCGTCAGTTTTCAAGACAACGCTTAACTCGATTGCAAATAAATTGTTTGATTTGAGTTATGAATTGATATATTAATTTTAATATTAATTTGCAATTTAATAAATAATAAATAACTGATTTGATCTCATATTTGTTAAAAAGTCTTTAGTAATAATTTAAATATTTCATAATAACTGTGTTGTTGTTCAAAACTCTTGTTTATAATAAGAGCTTTTCAGAAAAATGTTTTGTTTTTGACTCTTAATAAATCAAAAACTATTTGTCAGACTATAAGTGTAATATCAAGAAGCAGAAAAGTGTTTCAAAACTCTTTAAAAAAGTTTCATTTTTTAGTTCAATGTTAACTATCCGTAAGTTATGCCACAAAGTAAAAGATTGAACTACTATGGCTTCTTTGGATTATGGGTCGCCGTAAGCATTATTTTCAATTTATTCTTACTTAATATTTACTATATTTTTTTGAATTAATATGTTTTTAATAAATTAGACTTTTTAATAATTGAATGTGATTAAATTTTTAAAATTTTTTTCGAATGGGAATTTTTTGTATTAGCTTTTACTTATTTATAGATATGTTTATTATTGTTTAGGGATTTTCTTTGTTATTAAAGCATTTTTTGTATTGTATTAAAATTGAGTAATTTTTTTGTTTGAGAATTCAAGTTCACTATCATTAAAGAAAATAATTGAAAGGATTAAAATTCTAACTTTTTTCTTTTCAAAATATTTAAAATGGCATTGTGCATTGTATTGAAACTATTGATCAAAGGATTATTAAGCTAATAATAATAGCTTTTGTTATAATAAGCTGTTAATGAATTAGGTTTTCAAATTATTACCGATTAGACTGCATTGAACTTGAATTCTGTAATAATTAGACTAGCTTAAAATATTAATTTTATTTTAAAATAATTTATATAAAAGAATCTAATATATATATATATAGCATGTTAATGGTTAATTTATAAATTATAATGTCTTGTTGGTTTTTAATTCTATAAAATATATTATCAAAAATTAATAATAAATAATGTATTTAATCCATAGCTCATATCCTTAGCCTCATATTTCGTACTATTCACCCGAAGTTGTGTCGAACAAAACTACAATCAGTTAGAATACATACAAATAATTGGTTCAATTGCGGGAACAATAGTCTGTATTCTAAGTTTTTTCAATGTCGCCGAAAGATTATATAACCGCAAATGTGCATTTTACTCGGTTAGTATACTAGTTTATTTTTAAACATTTAATTACTTTAGCTAATTAAAAATTCTAGTCTTTTGGCATTGTTTTAAATAGATTGTATGCAGGTACAGTTGTGAAGATTCACTTAAAATAGCATTGAAACGTTTATTTTTAATTGCAAAGATTATATAGATAACCAATTTAAGCACAATTGAATTGCATTGAAATACACATTAAGTTCAATTAATCACATTAATAAATCATTAAATAAAATATGAATTAATAAGTAAAAAATAATTTTCTAAATGATTAAATTAATAATTCTATAAAAAAGTTTAACACAAAGTTTAATATTTTATTTTGTTTTATTTAAAAACATTCTTTTTATCTAAACCAGTCTCTTAATAATTTGTGCTTTAATTTTACGATTTTACGATTAAAAGCACAATTTTAAGTGCATTAAGGCCTGAATGTTTAAGAAAAACTTTTTTAAATATGAATTATAAACGCTGTTACAGTAGTACAGTAAGTGAGTTAAGATAATTAAATTACTATTAGAATTGTTATATTATTTACTATTACTATTATTATAGTTACTATTAAAATAAGTAATTTAAACATTAAATATTTTTAAAATAGTAAAACATTTTTGTGCATTAGTTTTAAACCATTGATATTAAGTTAAAATAAGTTATATTAAATTTTTGTAATTTTAAGGTTAAATTTCTAATAAATTATTTAAAACTAAATTAGATATTTTGTTATTTAAAATTGGTAATTTGCAAACGTTAATACTTTGTAAAATAAATTAGCATAATTTTTCATATAATTACAAGAATTGCACTGGGTTACTTTTAAATTTTTATATTTAACTTTGATTTAAACCATATATTATAACATAATCTTAACTAATATAAACGGAATATAACTAATAATTCAAAAATTATTATAATATATTATTTTAACATGATTATTTTAATTGAATAGTTAGTATCACTGATGACAATAATGGGCATAGTAATGCTGTACGGGTCGGTCAAATCGGTAGTGCAGAGCTGTACAATTAAGATGTATTACGAAAGGAATTTCGAATTATTGAAAAACAGCACTCGATTCAAGTTTGACGAAACCGAAGTCGACAATTGGTTCCAACGAAAGTATGGCCACAATATTGTTCTCTTTGTATTCAACTTCTCGTCGGCGATGCTATTCTGGATTATTGCCTACACTTTCCGCAGACGTATTTAAATTTCAGATAACTTGTTTAGAGTTATCTAGATCAGTCAACAATTAATTTTTTAGTTTTTTATTTATTATTTTTATTTATAATTTTTGTGTGTTTTTAGTACAAGTTTTGTTAATTTTATTGCATTTTATATAAAATTTACAGTTTTCTAAAAAACCAATCTTTACTGTATTTTCCGAATTCTAGTTAAAAAAAATTAAATCCAAGATCAAACAAAAAATGTGTTTATTATTTGTTTTGAAAAGCTAACATATTTAGTACTATACTTAAAATACAATTTATTATGTTATTAGAAAAAAATAATTTTTTAAACTTGAGATTTAAAAAAAATTAAATTACTTAATTTGACAAGTTAAAAGAATATAATAACCAAATTTTAGCTAAACTATTTAAAATTTTAATTAAAAAACTATCATATTGAGTTATATAAGTTATAAACAAACGATTAATGGATAGATAACCTGAGAATATGAAAAATTTACTTTTTTAACATTAATCTAGATAAGATAGTATTTGCATTTTAATATTAATTTGGTATTGTTTACAATGTTTTTTGTTTTCAAGTTCGAATTTACAGTCGATTAGATAAAATTAAAAAATATGTTGAAAGTTGTTGTCAGTATTGAAAATTGAACGCAACTGACATTAATTGGAATTCTTGTAATACAGAATTGAGAGATGAATATCAGTTTAATTAAAAATTTTCTCATTTACTCAGCCGTGTGATCCGATTATTGCTTTTGATTGTCACTTCGACGCCAATACATACTACATTCTTACAATATTAATTCAACAAGTTTATTGCAATGTTAGAAGGTTGACCAACTCAAATGAGAGATTAGAAAAATTAAGTATAGAATTTTTGAATGAAATTTTCATAAATCAAGGCAGCTATTTTTCCACATTTATTTTTTGGTAAAATTTATTTATGTGCTTTATTTGAATTGTTTTTATTATTAATCAATTTAAGAAAATTTATTTAACTTACTTATTTAATTTTAATAAATTTTTGCCAATTATATTTGTATTAATAAATAAAATGTTATTCTTTACATACTTGCATTTTTAAAATGAAGTAAAAGTTTTAAAAAAATTAATCATAAATTTTAAAATTTTTAATTTTAGCTTGCAGAATTTAAAACAATTTAAGTCAATTAAAATATTTAGAGTAATTTTAAATGTAAAAAATAAACTAACAATTAATTACTATTATATGCCCAATTGTTTATTTATTAATATTTTAAATTAATACTTAAATAATTTTTTAATTAAAATTGTCATACTGCAATTTATTCAAATATAACATTGTAATTTAATTACATATAATATTTTTAACCACAAATGAGATTTCTGTGTTTATATCAATACAATTACAACAAACTTGGTTTATAAGAGATAAATTTATACGAAAGTATGTTACAAAACCAAAATTAAGTAAATCATATTCTGGACAAAATAATCAGATTTTTTTCTAATGTTTTCTTTTTTAATTTATAAATTTAGTATTCTGGATAAATTGTTTCAGATAATTCACTGTTGACACTCTGAGATGAGTATTTATATTATACGCATGTATCAGATTTGGCTTGCATGTGAACGCAGGTGTTAAATAAATTTAAGCTTATTTATAATAATCAGAGTTGTTACATGGATGCCAAATGGGAGTCAGAGCAAATTGCCGTATATGATTTCTATACAGTGCAGATAGAAATTTTTTATTCTTTTAAAATACTTTTCTGCGCCCGTTATTTATTACCGACTTTTTATCCAACTTCCCAACTTTATATGGTATAAAAGTTGAATATGGAGATTGAGTATGGAAGTTGAATGTAAAAGTCTATAATAAATGTTGGATAAAAAACTAGGCATGAAAGTCAGGTACGAAATTTGGGTAAAAAAGTTGGGTAATAAAGTTGAATATGAAATCTAATGTAGAATCAATAAACATTATATACTGCATTTTGAATCGACTTCCATTTGCTATCCATGTTACAGCCCAGATTATTATATATAAGCTTAAATTTATTTAACGCCTGCATTCATATGCAAGCCAAATCTGATCATATGATAGTAGTGGACCTGAAATAACCTTTAATACAAATAAACTGATAACAAAATGTATTCTAATTAAATCTACACGCCAACTGGCCTAAATCCATCTCGCCAATATGCATTTGGGACAAAATATAAATGCATTTTGCCAATGTCCATTTGGTACAAAAATTAATACATTTCGCCTAAACTATTTCTGAGTTAATCCAAACATATTTTATACTCTACTCTCAAATTCTTTTGATATGATTACAATCAAAGGAATTATAAGAAAACTTGTAATAAAACTTTAATTGTATCTGACTTGCTAAAATCGAGTATATACTGTAATGTGTTATAATTTTAATCAAAAAACTTGCAGTATAATGATTACAGCTCAAATATAATGTATTAATTTAATGCAAAGTCTAATACAAAACTATTCTTAAAAAATGAACAGTTTAACGAACAATCCGTTATATGGAACAATTTATAGAGAAAATTTTATTTCATTATACTGGCTCTTTATTATAATTCTATTTTTAATTTTTAAATAATTTTAATTTGCTATAATATTTTGTGTATAAATTACGATGTTATAAATTGGTTTGGCGAAATACATTAAAATCGGCTTTTGGCGAAATGCATTTGGCCAAAAGGATTTGGCGACTTGCATTATGGCGAAAAGGATTTAGGCCAGTTGGGAGGTAGTCATAAAAACTGTCCTTCAACATTAGACACTAACCAAAAATTATTTAATCATTATTTAAAAAGTTTTAGTGTTTAAACATTGTTTAAAACACAAAATGTCGGCTAAATTAATAGAGAAATTAATACTAATTTTTTTCATAACTATAATTACAAATAGCGTTAAAAGTGATGAAAACACTATTAATGTTAGAATAAAAAATGGATTAATTAATGGCAATCGAGAGACTGTTGACAACAGCGAACTCAATGTATTTCTGGGCATACCGTATGCAGAGCCACCGGTCGGACCGCTGAGATTCAAGAAACCATTACCAAAACAGCCCTGGGTGGAACCGGTTAATGCCAATCAATGGCCAGACGCTTGCTATCAGTCGGTGGAAAACAAGGATTACACTCGAGATAAAAAAGAGAGTGAAGACTGTCTTTACCTCAATATATGGTCACCGGTTAACAATACGGCACTGGCAGGTGAGCTCAAGCCAGTTATGTTCTGGATATATGGCGGCGCTCTCATAGTGGGCTCATCACTCATGAGCTACTATAGCGGACACGTATTGGCGGCTAAAGGAGATGTTGTTGTCGTCACTATTAACTACAGGTTATAATTATTTATTTATTACAGTCTATTCCGCTTATTGTTAACTCGTTTATTGCAAATATTAGCTTATAATGAACAATTTGCTAAGAATCAAGTTTAAATATATTATGAATTTTTGAACTTTTATAGTAAATCTCGTTTATTGTAAACAAATTTTACAAAACTAGGGTAGATTGTATATTTAAACTGGTTTTTAGCAAATTGTTTACTATAAACAGGTATTGACCATGAGCGATTTAACATTAAGCGGTATAAACTGTATTGCTTATTCTTTTCTTAATTTTTAACTTAAATAATCATATTTTGCTATAAATAAAGATTAAATACTTTCGGGTTTCTCTATACTGGAACGGATGACGCGCCCGGGAATATGGGTCTATGGGATCAGGCATTGGCGTTGGAATGGGTTAACGACAATATCCAGTACTTCGGCGGCGATCCCAACCGAATCACTATATTCGGTGAGAGCGCTGGCGGTTGGTCTACAAGTCTGCACATCCTATCGCCGGTCAGTCGACATCTATTTCAAAACGCTATTCTGATGTCGGGCTCCGCCATCAACAACCAGGCCGGGGAGGAACCGGAGGTGATTCTGAAGAACTGGTTGATCGGCGCAGAAGCTGTCGGCTGTAGTGATGACGAAAATAATGAACAAAAGACTAAATTCACTCCAAAAGTGATTGAATGTCTGCAAAACACATCACCCGAACGGATCGCATCTATACCTTTTCTGCCGGCGATTACAACCGGATTAATCGGTTGGATGTCTCTGGTAGTGGTCGACCAACAGTTTCTACCAAACCGGCCACTTGAGATGTTGAGATCGGGTGACTTTAAGAAGAATCTGAACCTATTGGTGGGAACCGTCGAAGACGAGGGCTCTTTCGTTTTAGGCGATAGCGTCGATGACATTAAATACAATCGATTTTCGCCGCAAAACATCACTTTTTCTGACGCTTACACTGAATTGAGTCGAATATCAGAAATGTTGTACTCGAAAGAGCCGATCGATGGCAAAGATGTGTCGAAACTATACTTTACGACACTTTCCGATCAGAATAGTGCAGATCTATTGCGCCGAACCATTGGTATAGCAATCGGCGACTTTTTGCTCACTTGTCCTACACTTCAATTCGCGAAAGAGTTGTTCGAAAACGACCGAAAAAGTCGTGTTTTTCAGTACTACTATAATACGAAATTGGGTGAATCGAAGTTCCTGTGCTCGCCATGGATGGGCGCCTGTCATTTCGATGATGTCTATCCCGTATTCGGTGTTCCGTTCTTTGAATTCGAGAATTTTGTCGATAGAGAACGAGAGATATCGACTGAAATGATTAAAATTTTTACGGATTTTGCCAAAACTGGGTCTGTATTCATCAGTGATTGAGATTGGTGATCATGTAAAAATTTGAAAATTAACCCCCCTCCCCTTAGCATTTAGTTCTCAAAAAGATACCCCTTCGGAGGGCGGTAAACTTTTTGGGCTTTAACCAAAATTAGGAAATTTTTCCTAAATTAATGCTAAATTCTGTTTAAATTTAATTAAGTTGGGTGAAATTTTAACATAAATATATGGGTTTGTTGAGCGTTTTTAGAAAAATTCCTTTTCTAATACCTCCAAGATTTTTATCTAAATATTTTTGGAAAGAACCCTTTCCTGAAATAACCCGATTATTTCGATCTATGATATTTATGTTATTGTGATTTGTTTTAATTTGTTTTTTATAATTAATTTTTGTTTTTATGTCGATTGATAGCAAACCATTGACACAAACCGGTGAGGAATGGCCGCAATATTATTCACTAAACGATCAAATAATTTCTCCTTATTTTGAAATAACTACTAAACCAAAACTGAATTCTAATTTCGGAATTGGCTTAAAAATTAATGAATGCGAGTATTTGTGGCAAAAATATATTACTTAAAAAAATTTTAATAAATATTAGATTTTTTTACAATGTTAATATATTTATAAATAATTTGTTTAATGCTATTAATACTAATTGATTTAACTAGATGATTTTTGGTTGAATAATAAAATGCTAAAAAATTATTATTGTTAAATGTTTAAACAATTGTTGAAAAAGTTTGTAAGTAATCTAAAAATTTTGCTAAAATTAGTTTATGTAGTTATAAAAAGTTGCAATAATACGTGATTGTGCATTTTATACCTTATTTGTAATTGAAATAATAAAATTATTTTAATAAAACATGTCATATTATTATTTTTTATGATAATAAAATTTTATAGCTAACAAATATTAAAATGCAATCTTTATATTAAATTTTATTTTTTCATACTGTATAATGAAAATTTTAATAACAAAAATTAACCAATAAAATTTATTTTTATTACAAGTTAAAATTACAAAAACATTAGTTTTATTAATATATACATAAATGAAAATACTAATACAAGAGACAAAAGACATTTGCAAAATCATTTAAATAGTATCAATTAACTTAAATTAAATTTAAGCGTAAAAACAAATTTATCATATTAATCAAGTAATTGAGAATTAATTGTCTTTAACATATTAATGCAATTCTAATAATTTTAATTTTATTATTAATCTTCCATTATATCTATTATTAATGCTAACTAAGTTAGAAATAAAATATTAATAATAACACATACATTACTTATATATGATAAAAGTTACTCTAAATTAAGCCTGGGCAAAATCTAAGAATTCAAAGTTTGAGTTAGCTTTTTTACTGATTATTAAACATTAAAAAACAATATATTTGCGGTGAATCCCGCGATTCACTGCAGATAACTTGTTTTGTATTTGTAAACAAACAGCAAAAAAAACTAACAAACATGTTGAACTCTTAAGTTTTGCTCTTTACTACTCTAAATATAACAATATGCATCATAATAATATTTACACGTTATTTTAAAAACATTTACATAATAAAAATTAAAAATAATTACCAAAATAAAATGTTGTCTGACTTGAATTTAAATATGTATTTTAATCATTACTACAACGCAGCACATTTTATTTTAATATAAATATTAATAATGTTAGAATTGTGCATATTTTCAGAATAAAATATAAAACATTCAACATTTACACTACTTGTACGTAAAATTGATTGTTTTCTTGTAAACATCAATATATTAATTACTTTATTATTAAAATTTAAACATTTTAAATATTAATCGTGGTTAAGTTTCAAAATAGTTTGATATTAAATATGTTGTCTTGTGTAATTATCATATAAACTGTAACTAAATTTTATTTACTTTAATTTTGATTTTGCTTAAATCAATAATATAATATAAAATGTTAACTTATATTAATTTAAAATTAATTTTAACTTTAATTGTGTTTGTTAATTTTGTGGTATCTCAAGAACAATATGCTAGTTTATTTTCAAGTGACTATAAGAGTAATATTGCGCCAACAGTTAACAACGAGCCTGTTGAAGTGAATGTTTCAATTGTTATTTTATCACTAAATCCAGATGCAGATGCTAAAATGGTAATATGTTAATTTTTATTTTTTAAATTATTAAATATATATGTAAAAATATTGTTTTTATATTATTTTAATTAAATTGCAAAAATTAAATATGTTGCATTAATTATTAAAAATATTTGTTATTAAAATATAAATATGCATGCATAAATATAATTAGTTAGATAACAGTAAGTTTATTATTTATTAAATTGCTAAAATTAACTTTACAAGTCCTTCAATGTCGACCTCTTCTACCAATTGTATTGGACGGATTACCGAATCAAAGCACCGGTAGATAAAAAGATAGTATTGGGTTATAAGATGAAGAATCAGTTGTGGACTCCGGACACGTATTTCCGAAACTCGATTAGCGGTGGAATCGCGAACTCTCTTTCGCCGAACTATTACTTTACTATAAGTTCGGGAAATCAGCTTTTTATGGCCGCGAGGTTTCAGATGAAGTTGGGCTGTAATATGCAATACAAAAAGTTTCCGTTTGATAGTCAAACATGTTACATCAACATCACTACATGTACTCTATATTTATATTTTAACATGCTCATTAATGCTTAATTATATTTTTAATTTGTAAATCAAATAGTATCCCAAACGTCAGACATTGTGCGACTAAATTGGCTGTCGTTTCGAATGGGAAGTCACGTCGATTTGCCTGAGTTTGTCATTCGCAGCGAATCTATCGGCGTTTGTACTAAAGATTTTGGAGATAAAATCGGTAATTAATTTGATTTCAACAATAGATATTAAAATTTACTAAGCACCTGTTAAAATATTAATTTTTAATTAGCCTAAATTAGAGGTGAGCACATCTCATAGTTTAAAAGAGTTAATTAACATTTTATCTGTATACAAAACATACAAAAACAATACATTTGAAACATCAAAAAATGATCTTGGTGTACATTGCAGATATGTTCTTTTGTAAGATTAGCAATTGGTATAATAGTTAACAAAAATCTTGTTATCATATTTTGTGCACTTTTCTGGCATAAATAAATTAATTTTGTTACAACTAATAACTAAATATTGATGCCTAGGTGACTTTTCTTGCTTATACGTCACTATACACTTAATTCGAAACTATGGAAAATATTTACTTAAGCGATATATTCCGTCGTTTTTGATCGTAATCATGACATTCATTGGTTTTTGGATCCCAACCCAAGTCACACCGGCCCGGGTCTCACTCATTATTACAGCCCTATTGGCACTGATAGCTCAGCAAATTCAGAGTGAACTCCAAATCTCATACATCTATGCACTGGAAGTTTGGACAATAATTTGCATTATATTTGTTTTCGCGACTCTTCTAGAGTATGCAATTGCCGTCTCTTCGCCTTTGGGCTCAAAAACTAGTAATTCGAACAAAAATTTGATTAACTTTAATAATAAGCTCTGGAATAAAATTTTTGCATTTGTAGCACCAAATGACAAATTTTGTTATGTTGATATTATATCACGAGTTTTATTTCCGTTTGCGTTTGCTATTGCTATTTTTGGTTATAGTTTTGCATATCACCGTGCTTAATTTTGATAATAAAAAATTGTTAAATTATTATAATGTTTATTTTTCTGTGTAAATTTCTAAAATTATTGTTTAATATATTTAATAATAAATTTCTATATTAGCAAGTCAAAATAGACTAAAAATATTTTCAAATTATTGCAATCATTATAGGGGTTAATTGAGAGGATATTGCTATTTTGAAGCAAGAACCAAACTTACTGAATTTAATAATATGTTTTTATTATTAAAACAACTCGCTTGTCAGCACAATTTTATATATTTTATCAGCATAAAAATTATTAATATTATGAGTCGGAAGAATTAGAAAATTTTGCAAAAACAATGCAAGAGCAATGAGCAAGCAATAACTTATACACATTTACTCAAGGCAATAGTTATTTTTTATTAAAGTAAAAAATGAATTAAATTTAATCATGTTATTATATGTTTACATGAATTACATAATACCTATTCAAATATAAATTTATCTCAACAAGATTATTGTAATTTATGTTTATTTGTAAAAATGCAAAATAACAATAATTTACTATCAATATCAATTTTATTTAAACTAGTTTATTTTGTAATGTCTCAAAAACTATATGCTAGTATATTTCCCAATGATTATGACAACGACATTGCGCCAATAGTTAATAACGAGCCTGTTGAAGTAAATGTTTCAATTGTCATATTATCAATAAATCCAGATGAAGATTCTAAAATGGTAATTTATAAGTTTAAAAAATTATTTTGTCATTAACATAATGTAAATTATTTGCAAATAAGAATTATTAATTTAGAAAGATAATTTAAACACATAAAATTTTAACCCCTTTAGTCTTTCAATGTCGACCTATTTTACCAACTCTATTGGACGGATTACCGAATCAAAGCACCGGTGGATAAAAAAATAGTATTGGGTTGGAAGTGGAAGAATCAGTTGTGGACTCCGGACACGTATTTCCGAAACTCGATTAGCGGTGGAATCGCGAACTTTCTTTCGCCGAACTATTACTTTACTATAAGTTCGGGAAATCAGCTTTTTATGGCCGCGAGGTTTCAGATGAAGTTGGGCTGTAATATGCAATATAAAATGTTTCCATTTGATAGACAAACATGTTACATCAACATTACTACATGTACTTTTTAGATTGATTACTTAATATTTTAATTTGTTAAATAATTATTTTGATATTTTAAATATTTATTAAAATACTAACATATTATCAATTAATATACATTTAAACATTTGACAGTATCTCAAACCTCGGACACTGTGCGTCTGAATTGGCAGTCGTTTCGAATGGACAATAATATAGATTTGCCTCAATTTGTTGTTTTTGCCGAATCTATAGGCGTTTGTAATAAAAATTTTAGCCTTAAAATCGGTAATATATTTATTTTTAATAATAATTTATTACAGTAACTTTAAAATATTTTCAAATTACATTTATTTTAAAGCTAAAAAGTTATGTTGTATTTCTATAGTTAAATATTAATATTTATAATTAACTAGCTTAAAACTACCCTAAAATTACGTAGAATCCCCGCGGGTTATTTAAGAATTTTTAGCAAAATTATTATCTGCGGGTTATCTATGGGAAGCGGGCTATGCAGTATAAAAAAATTAAAAAATTATTTATTGAAACGAACTTTATTATTTAGTATTAATGCAGATCTTAACGAAACATAAGATATCTAAGTCAAAAATTTTAATCAAATATTTATTGACTGTTATTAATATTGGGTTAGACTATTTAATTACATCAAATATTGCTAATGAAGACATTCCGTAAATTGATTTTTTTGTTAAGAGAGCTTATTTTAGCGGTAAGTTAATTAAATTAACATTAATCCCGTTTTGTATTTATTTATTAACATTACTAGATGATTTACAAGTGTATAATGCATATAAAACAAATAATAAATTACGTTATTAAAGCATTTACATATGCGGGTTATACATTAGGTGTGGGTTATTTATTGATACTAAATTATTTCTAAATTTGCTATTTTTATATTGTATTTGTATGCTGCGGATTATACACAAGGGTGGGGAATCTACGGGATTTTAGGGAATATTTGTTTTATATAATTAATATATTATTTTAATATTAATATAAAGCTTGCTTATCAGATCAGAACATGTTAATCAATTTATATACAGTATTTTAAATAAACTCTAAATTGATAAATATGCAAAAGTTGTAATAAAAATAAAATTAATTTATTTTAAAAATATTTAATAACAACACTTTTTGTTGCAATTAAAATTTATTTTAAGCTATTATCAAAACGGCAATAACAATAATAATTAAAAATTTCTTGTTATTATTTAGCTTCATATAATTTTTTAATATTAGCATAAGCCAAAATTAACACAATTGATTAATTATACCTAGGTGACTTTTCCTGTTTATACGTGACTATACACATGAAACGAAACTTTGGAAAGTTTTTTCTAAAGCGATACATTCCATCATTCCTAATCGTAATTATGACATTCATCGGCTTTTGGATCCCAACCCAAGCCTATCCGGCTCGAGTAGGACTCATATTCACGTCGTTATTAGCACTGAATGCACAACAAATTCAGAGCGAAATTCTCGCCTCTTATGTCTATGCTATGGAAGTTTGGACTATAATTTGCATGATATTTGTTTTTTCAACTCTTATAGAGTATGCAATCGCCGTTTACTGGCCTTTGGCCGCAAATACCAATAAAAAGAATAAGAATTTACTTAAGTCTAATAATAAGTTTTTAAATAATATTTTTGCTCTTTTAGAACCAAATGAGAAAAATTGTTTTATTGATATTATTTCCCGAATTATATTTCCATTAGCTTTCATTATTGTTATTTTTGTTTATAGTTTTACATTTTATCTTGCTTGATTTCTTGATTAAATTTTTGTTAAAACACTTAAATAAAACAAAATTTATTTAAAATTATTAAAGTAAATAGATAAAATCAACATTTTAATTTATTCATTGATTTTATCTAGTTTAATTAATTTATATTGTAAAACTGAAATATATTTTTAAATTAGTAATTCAAAATCATTTGAAATAATCTAGCATAAAATAATTTAGTCGATCGCTTGAAAAGTAGAGCAAAACAGCGCCAAAACTAATGATTAGATTTAGAAGTATTTTGAAATTTGTAAATCATATCAATGAGAATCTGATAATCGACGGAATCATTGAATCACGGAATCAACGGAAAAAAAACAATAAACTGATATTTAATGTCAACGGAGTTCCAAAATATTGTATTACACCCAAATAGGAAGACATCTTCGATAGAGCCAATTGTTAGTGTAATTTAATAACGTCTTTTGTTAATAAAATCACCATTTTAATTTTATGTCTATTCTAAAATTTGTTTAAATATAAAAATATTATTTAAACTCAATATTTTGTTTTAATTTTTATATTCAATTCAGTTTTACTTTTTATCAAACATTTAAATAATATTTAGATTCAATTTCAAAACGATTTTTATTTATTATGTCATTTATTCAATTAATTATAATAAAGATTTCCATTAACTTTTGTTTCAGTGTATTGAGTCGATAGCCATTGATAACTATTGATATAAAAACATCGATACGTTTGATATCAACGTTCCTATGGATTGAGTTACGTCTGAACCTATGAATAACAAATTGAATACACATTACAGACATTCGCTAAAAAGGCGTTTAGTTTTCAGACTATTTAGAAGTCGATTGAAAATTGACAAAAATATTATCAATTTTTAATTATTAATACTTAATTAAACTTTAATAATAAATAACAACAGTATTTCCTGACTAAAACATAAATTCAAACATTTTTAGAAATAAGTAATAATGTGCAAGGTATATATTTATTTTAATGAGGATAAAATTAAATTTAGTTAAAAATAAATATATTTTATTAAATTTTTAAAATTTTAATTAAAAACTTTTTAATTTTTTTTAATTTGTAATAAGCTTATTTCACTAAACCTAACTACCTTGCACATTACTGTAAACTTTACACAACAGATGGCGATATGTATTCCATTAAATTGTAATAATGTAGGCGCGTCGTTTAAATCGGATTTTAGTTTAAAGATTAAATAAAAAATTATTTTTTTTATTAATATTTAAAACTATTTATATAAATATACAAGTATATATATAAGTAAGTATATTTAAAGTTTTTATTAAGGTTTTTATAAATATTGAATTCTATTCTAAACTCTCGATTATAAAAACGGGAAGTCATTCAATAGACAAATAGTAATCAATTAAAAATAAATTCTAAATAATTTTTTAATGTTTTTAAAATTTATTATATTTTAATACAAGTAATTAATATTTTATGAAAACAGTAATTTTCAAAAACAAATGTTTAAAAATATTCATTTCAATTAAATTGGTAAGCTGATTTATTTTAGAATTAAACAAATAAGTTTAGATAAATTTAGAAATATTAAATTCAAATTGAGTTTAATTTATTGAAATCGCATTAATAGGTTTCACATTTTCTTTAGCTTGGTGATTTATCAAATTTTTAAATCCACAGTTTCGGAAATTATTGAATAAACCCGTACTTTTACCTTGTTGGTTTAGACCACCATTTACTCCACTCTTTATAGATAAACCGATTGGTTTAGTGACCCCTTTATTATCAAACAGGTTTTTATATTGATTATTGGTAATTCCAAATTGACCAAGTTGTCCATTTTGTTTATTATTACTATTTAAACCCAATGCATTTAAAAATCCACCATTTGAACCAAACTTATTTTCAACATTATTATGATTGTTTAAATGGCCGTTAGTTTTGTCATTAGTATTACAAGATTTAGAATTTCCAGTTAAACCAAGATGTTCTAAAAGACCGCCATCTTTGCCATTACCAATAAGTCCTAAATCGCCTAAAAGACCCGCTCGGTTGCCATTAGCGGTTAAACTAAGCAGACCGGTCAGACCAGGGTTATGGCCGTTACCGATAACACCCAATTTACCAAGTAGACCATTGTCTTGATCCGAACCAGTTAATCTTAAATCACCTAGTAAACCTTTTGATTTACCATTTGCAGTTAGACCAAGTTGACCCAACAATCCTCCATTAAAGCCATTATTAATAGAATAATCGACGTTTTTAGTTACACCAAGTTTAGTTAAAAGTCCTTCTGCATTATTCGAATTATTAAAAATATATAATTAGAAATTATTATATTTAATATAAACAGAAAAATTTGTTTATATATTTATAGAATTAAAATTGAAATTAATTAGACCATTGTTTGTAATTGCTACAGGTTTAACAATTGTCGGAAAATGAATTGACCCAAAAGTTGTACCACTTTTCGGATGTGTTCCAGTGCTTCCAGATGTAACGGTTGTACCGATTTTAGGAATAGAGAACGTATGTTCGCCATTGGTTCCA
>JAQFXP010001787.1:0-17631 GCA_034693685.1 Belba bartosi
GATTTTATAATGTTTGCTAAAGCATTCAAAAAGCGCGCATAAAATTATTGTTCAGGTTGGATGGCACAAACAATACAGTATAAGCCATAACATAAAGGGCATAACCGCTATAATGTAAAATAAGATTATGTATAACAGATGTAATTCAAATGACTATATTAATATATATAGATATTATTAGGTAATAGATTTTTTAGATAGATTGCATTAGGATATTAATATCTATTATTTATTTAAACATATTGTATTACCAATGAATTAATGATTACAAAACACATTAATAAGAGATCAATATAGCGCTAAAGAAAACTTTCATTCATAGAAATTACAATTTTATTTATTTTTTATTTTATCTTTAAATATGAGTTAGAAATTAATTATCAATTCAGTGGTCAACAAGTTTTTAATAAAAAGAGATTAACATATAAATTGTTGTGTCGCTAAATATGGTGTAATAGTTTTAAATTATAAAAATATCAATCAATTTACCAAGATATACATAACACAAATAAAATACTTTAGCGATACAAGAACTGTACTATTTGTTTTAAGAAACAACTAAAAAACTAAATCACAAAAACTTAGTCTCAAACAAGTTACAAACATTGGTTCAATAGTTTAAATTAAATTACAAAAACTTAAATTAAACATTATTGTTTAAGTTTATACAACAAACAAATTATAAGTAAAACGTTTTTAGATTTTAATTTTTTAAATTAATTAAAAAGATTTTTAAAAAAAAATAAATAAGTAAATAAAGACTCAAAGGAATTAAATTTTGAGAAACTCTTGTTAAACAAAAACTTTTTTTAATTGAAAATCAAAGTATATACAGACAGCTTCATATGTATTTAACCAAAAGCGATATAGTAAACATAGCTGCACTCCGAACCAATTTCTATACATTAATTGTTAATTAGCTGTTGCTTTGTAATTTAAAACTCAAAATAAAATGTAAATATTCAATACCAACCAAGCAACATTGCAGGTATGCTTTTTACATGTTAAATTGATTGTAAAATAAAGTAATAATAATAATTAATAAAAATATTTTGTCTATTTAAAAAAAATTATTATTAAGAAAAATAATTTAATTAAATATTTTAATTATTATATTATAATAACCATAAAGTTTAAAAGTATAAAATTATTATTACTCTATTTTTCAATCAATAACTTGTAAAAACATACTTGTAATGCTACATGATTAGTATTGAATATACAGTATACATTTTATTTTAAACTTTAAATTGCAAAACAACAGCTAATAAACAATTAATGTTGTATGATACATAGCAAATGGTTCGGGCCGAAGCTATGTCTACTACATCGCTTTTAGTCATATACATTATACTCCGTTTATAATCACCACGTTGGTGCATGGTCAATTAAGTGATTATATCCGAAAATGATTATAACCAATGCATTAATAACACTATTTGTAACGTTTGTTGCTTTGCATATGTAGTGATTATAACCGAATGTGATTATAAGCGGAGTGATTATATGCGAAGTATATTGTATATACATAAGTAAAGCTGTTTGTACTGTAGTTGGAAGTTAAAGATGGAAGCTTATTTTATGGTTTAACATTTGTAAACACGTTAGAGTTCTTGATTAAACTTAAATTAATTTCCAATAAGGATTATTAAATTATCTAATTAAAATAATAATTTTTGTAAATTATACTAAGTTAAACCCAATGTACATTATTTCTTATTACGTAAACTGTTTTTTGTGACAACAATCCCAAACCACCACTCCTTCACTACTTTATACTTGAATTACCATCGAAGTGTTTTATAACTACTTTGCTCTAAATACTTTAGCAATCTTTTTTTTTAAGAAAACACCTGGTTACATTATTATTTATTTAATAAAATATTTAATATAAAAAATATTTCTAAAACTATAATTTTAATTTTAAAAATTTTACTTGATACTTGCATAAATTTAATAAGTTATGATTTTAGAAATTTTATCATAACAAAGTTATATTGGATTAAGTTTGTCAGTTTTTTTAATTGAGTATATAAGTCACTACATATCTTCAATCTAAAACAAAAATTTTTTAAAGGAATAATTTATAAAACTTTATAATCTTTTTGATCTCAGAAAAAAAATGAAAAAACATTTTTTAAAAGTAAGTTTAGTTTTATCTAAATTAATTTTAAAATTGAAATAAAAATATTAAAATTTTTACTTTTGTTGAAAAAGCATATTTTAAAAAAAACCCACAATAATTTGTTATTGTTAAAAATGGGAAAAAATAAATTTTTATTTTAAAAAAGTTATTTTACATCGAATTAACTTTTTGTTAAATGTTGTTAATTATTAACAATTAATCACTTTTTGACAAGTTAGGCAAATAGTTCAAAGATTATCTAAAATTATATTAAACAATTATGTTAATTAAAATTATTTTATACTTTAAAAATTATTCAAGTTAATTTATTTAATATAATTTACAGAATGTTTATTAACATTATTTTTTTTAACTTAAGACAATGCAACTAATTAAGAGTAAATTTTAATTAACTGTAAATTAAGTTAAAGTAAAAAAGTTAATAAAATCAAATTTGACAATTATTTTCTTAATTTATTTAAAATTCAAATAATAATATACTACTGTATATATAATTTGCAAAACTAATAGCAATCGCATGTTTTCTTTAGACACAAGACTCCAGACATAACTTACATTTATATTAAACTTATTTATAAACTGATTCTAACTGAGACTTATTCTCCTGACGTGAAACTAAATCTTGTCTTTCGAAAAATATAAATCTGAGAATTCAATCTTTAAGGTTGCTAAATTTTACATTCGTCAAAAGTAGATTATTTTAAAATTATTATTTTTCTAATTAATAAAAATTTGTTTAAAAATTTAGCTTGAGGCATTTAACAGCTAAAATTTATATTGTTAAAACAAATATAAAATATTCTAAAAATCAATAAAAAGTTTAAAAGTTATTTTTATTTAAATTAATCAGTTAAACAAATTAAAATTATATAGCTTAGTTAATTGCTTATTGATATTAATAATAATGTTTTTAAAATTATTAATTTAATTAAAATTCAAAGCAAAAATTAATTAATTAAAATTACTTTTAAAATATAGTAATTTATAAATTAACATTGAAGTAAAATATAATAAACTAAAAATATAAATGTATCACGTCAGTAAGTTGCAATTAAAAACTAATCTTTTCTAAAAAATTATTTTTTAAAATTAAATTGCTTTGGGCACTTGGTAAATTTGCACTAGAATTTGAATTTTAAATCAAATCTAAAGAAACTTTTGTACTTTAATTTTTTTATTCAAGTCACACAAAAATTTTAAATTTACACCCCTTTAGCCAACTTTGTTAATACAGTATAATTTCATTTGTTTAAATTTAGATTACTAGTTAATTTTAATTACATATTTTCAGATTATATCATTTGCATAACATTTCTCGTTAAATCATAATTACTAAATATTTTCATCAATTTGCAAATATTTTAGTAATAAAAAATTTTATTCAATAAAAATTGGCATCAATTCAATGCCAATCTAATAGACTTTGTAAACCAATTCCGGCACTTAATATCAAGCAATTGAAAGATCAGCAAAAATAAAACTATTATATTGAATGTACGGATATTTGACTTAAGTAATAACATCAATATTCTTATTGAATATTATTTATTAATAATTTTGTTTGTTGTATTAGAAAATAAATTATTAATTTCAAAAACTTATTCTAAAACTTAAATTATATTAAATAGTTAAAATTTTAATTTATATACAAATAAAAATAAATTAAATCATTTAGAATAGAATAAACATTTACAAAATGCTATCAAATAATACAATTTTATAATTATAAAGAATTTTTTTCGATAATGAGTTTAGTAGCGCATCCCTCAAAAATATCTCGACTAGAAATACATTTACCGATCAATTCTATTTAGGTTTAACATTGTTAACTTATTATTATTTGAGTAATTTTATAGTAATTAAATTTTTATTAATTAATCTGTACTTGCTTGAGTTTAAAAATAAATTGACTAAATAAGTTGATTGATAAAAAATTAATTGTTATAAAATTACTCAAATAATAATAAATTAACAATGTTAAACCTAAATAGAATTGATCGGTGAATGTATTTCTAGCCGAGATATTTTTGAGAGATGCGCTACTAAACTTATTATCGAAAAAATTCTTCCTGCTTATAATATAAAATTAATGTAAAGATTTTATTTATTTAAATTTGTTTTCTAATCAAATCAATAATAAAATAATTTTTGTTGTTTAAGTAATAATTATTAAATCTTATTATTTAATACAATATTTGTTTAATTTGCCTTTCTCTTTTTTCAAATAAAAAAATCAATAGGTTTTAAATGTTTGAAAATAACGTTGAGTTGACTTAAGAGCAAATTCTTGTAATTAGAAGTAATAATAATTTCTTAATAAAGAAACGGAATATCAATATATTGAACCGAAAGTAATTAAGAATTGGATTAGTTTTAACTGAAGCGAACCGAAGATTCTGATCATTTGGTTCAGTTCGACAAATGTAAGCGAAGTCTTAATGCAGTCGAGTATTAATTCGAGATCGAAATCAGCTCAATATGTCTAACAATATATCAATAATTGGTTTCTGTGAACACAAACCAAATATCACTCGTTATAGTGTTTGCGTTAATCAATCAAATCGAATGAGAATTATTGCCAACTTTATGATACAAAATCATAAGTAACTCAATTATGGCATACATTGCTACAAATCACTGAAACTATTTCAAATTAAATTGTTTTAATGGTTTGGAAAATGTCTTTTATTTTAGCTTTAAATTTATTGCTGAATCAGATATAAACTGCAATTCAAATAACAATAATAATAATAATATACTCCGTATATGAAGCGATTGAGTGTCAATCTGTAGCTTTCAATTCAATTATTAAACACATAATTCATTTGATCAAAAGAGTGATGATATGAGTATTAATTGGAAATATGTTATAACTTATAACTTTAGTTATGATTCGGAGATTAAGTGTAATATTAATAGTAATTATGTGATATTCGACACATTATTAAACAGTTGAACAATAGACTAATTTAGTAAAAATCTAAGTCATATTTTGCGCTAAAACTTGAATATACAAACTTAAATATTAATAGTTAAATATTGTTTTAAAATTAAACATTTTAATAGAATAAAAAGTAAAAATAATACTTTAACATACCGTTATTTGGCCCTTAAGAGCCAGGTTAGAGTCCATCTACAATATACAGTATATATAGACTCGCAGGTTAAAAATAAATTGATGTAATAGTTAATATTCCTTTGTTACTGAATAGACAGAATAAAATGTCTAACTGTTTAGCACTGATAGAGGCTCTACAGCTGATCTGAGCGCTAATTCAGATAATGCTAAACTTACAAAGAATTTATTCGGTATATTTGGTAACAATAATTTTTAATTTGCATTTTAATATAAAATAAAAAATTATTATATAATTTGAATACAAATTTTAACATTTTGCACAAATTATTTGATTGTTTAATAATAGACTTTAATAATTTAACCAAAACAATTTTGAGAACATTTTTAAAACATTACAGTTATAATTAAAATAAATTTAACTTAAGTTTAAATATTTATTTACCTTGATAACATAATTATTCCAAAAAATGCATAAACAATAGTCTGTTAAGTTAAACATGATTAACTTAGCATTTGCCAATTTAGACTGAGTTGGTAAACATATCTTAATAAAAAATAGTAATAAGAAAAACATTACAACAGAAGTGTTGTAATTATAAAAACGAATTTAAAAGTTATATAAACTGTTGCGCCAACAGAGAGAGAGAGAGAGAGAAAAGATAAAGAGAGTGAAAAATGCTCTAACATTTGGTCCTTCACTCGACAACATTCCTGTCATTTAAGATCGAGTGCACAAAAAGTGGTGACTTCTGCCAAACTTCGTTACATTTTTATCCAAACTCTGCTCTGTTTTCGATCGCATGAAAACACATTTCTTTAAAAATATTTTATTATACGACATATTCTCTAATAAATTCAGTTATATTCCTAACAATACGTCTTTGGAAACGACGTTACACTTGAGTATTGAGTTGAGTGATTCAGAAGTTGAAATGAAAACTTGAATGAAATTCTTCCTTAAATTAAATGTCATGTCTTATAACAGTTTGAATGAATGAAAACATTCAATTTACTTAACTCCTAAACACACTAAAACTTAATATTTTGAGTCAATATTTAGCAATACTCTATTCAATTGAATTAATTTCTATTTAATGTTATTATTGAAGACTTTTTAATCTAAAAGTTATTAATTAAATTAATATTATTTAAATTTTGGACATAGTATAATCAAATATTTTTTAAATTATAATTTTTGAATTTGAGTCAAATACCTTTAAATACCATTAAATGCCGTTAAATGTTGAATTTAAATTTAATATATTTAAAAAACACTTTTTTTTAAAATTCAAAATTCTTAACTAACTTATTATCTCAAATGTTAATTACCATTAATTCAATAAAATTAATGTCAATTATATCAATAATTATTTTTTTCTTATGTAATACAGTATTAAAATTAATTGATCTATTTAATTAACATAATGATAAAATAATGATAAATTTTTACTTGATCAAATGGAGTATAAAGTTATAATTATTGTTGGTTTTATTAGCGAATTTTTAAAATATTAAAATTATAATTATTAATTTAACTAATGATATAGCTTTGACATTTAATATAGCAATTAAGTTAGATAATTGAGTTTAAACATTATTGTATTGTGACTTTCAATATTAATCTAATAAAATTCAATGAATTAATCTGCTTCAAGTATAAAATATAATTTAGTGCCAAAAATATAAATAAAGTTATATATATTTTTTTAAATTTACTATTTTTGCATTTAATTTAAATTTTTCTTATATCAGACAACTATTCACTAATTTGTTATTCAAATTAGAAGAAAATTTTGCTAAAACTTGAAAAAATAAAATAAAATTTAAACTAAATTAATGAGAATATGCAAAAATGTATAATACAAATGACATAGTTATGAAAGTAAATGAATGTTCACATTATAAGCAATCAAAGCACTATTTTTATTGCTTTTTCTATAACAATATTTAATTTTACTCATTTTTAATTAAATCCGTATTTATTCACTTATATATGTCAACAAACTTTGTTAATTATTTAATTATGTCTTTTTAGTTGTTGTTATTATTAAATAATAATAAAACTTTATTTCAAAAAGATTTAAAATATTTTCAAATTAATTTATTTCTATTTTCAATCAAATAAATTTATTTTATTTTATTTAGTGCGTCATACACACATTGAAAAAATGTTCTTACCCTTTTTAACGTTTTATTTGCATATTCTTTTAATTGTAAAACATTATTAATGATACAAATGTTTTAATTATTATAACACATATTAATTAAAACATAATATATAATTTAAAATGCATTTTCACTTAACAATATCAAATAAAAAATTTAAGCAACTTTACAAATTTTAAGTTAAATTCAAGACAAAGCTTATTGAAAAAACTAACAAACTATATTTTTTAAATAAATATATAAGTTGCTAATTATTAAAACCAAACTCAAATAATGTGATTTTAGTCTAATTTTATTAATGCCATAAATTTATTTATTATTTTAAAGAACTTATAAATCTTATTTTATTCCTCACTTTTAACTACACGTTATTATATTAATAATAGGGATATAGTGTAGTAAACTAAGGCCTTTTCCGTTTGCCCCCCCCCCACTCCGCTATCTTTCTCTATTTGTTTTGTTTTGTATTATTTTTTATTTCCCTCTCCTTCTATGTCTGTTCTTTATGTTATTCTTTATTCAAATTATGCTAATCTGAGTTCCGATTTGTTTTTTTTTTTGCATATTGTTGTTAAATAATTTAAGTTTTATCATTTTGTCAATTATTTGTTGTCTATTTACTTAAAATTTAATTTGTATTAAATCGCTAATTAATCCATTATTTGATAGTTTATATATTTAATGTTTAAATTTTAACTTATGCAGGGTTTCAATGAGGGATTAGGTCAAAATCCTCCTGGTTTTAAAAATTGTCACTTATACCCCTAGCATTTGGTACGCAAAAAGTTACCCCTTTGACTTTTTGCCGCTCGTCAAAGGCTTATTTGGATTTTTTTGGGTCAAAATTAAAAAAATTTTCCCTTAATTGGCGCTAAATCCGGTTTAAATTAAGTTAGATTAAATTTAGTTTAAATCCAGTAGTTTACAGATTGTATATAAATTTTTAAGCATTTTTAACCACTCCACTCCTCTAATATACCCTAGGTTTTTAAGCAAATTTTTTTACGGAAATCTCCTCCTGGATGGCCGACCATCTAAAACCTTAAACATATGTCAGCTCTAAAATTGTTTGCACATGTAAACAGTCACTACAGTCTTCTCTTATATACTGTAGTACAACTAAATAAAAAAAAAACACAATTTTTGCGCTTAAACTCTTGTTAAACTTCGTGTACATCACAGCTATTGGTGACATTCCATAGTAGTGTTTCACTGAAAGTTTCACTTAAAGTATGATACTGTATGTGTTGACCAATAGAAGTATTTCTACTTAACAATATAAATATATAATGTGCAAAAGTTTGTGTTTTTCTTATCTTTTTTACAATAGCCTCACAAACCTGTCAACGATAGCTATGCTGTACATCTGTTTTGTTTGGTTTTTGTTTTTAAATATATAAACTAGCACATTAAAAGATTTTTACTATTATTTATCATACAGTACACCCAAATATTTTTAGTACTCAAATAAAAACCCATATTGATCTTTTATTGACAGGTAAATTGAAATTTTTTAAAATGTTGATTTTCGAAGTTAATATAAAGCATATACACAGGTATAATATATTTAAGATTTAAATAATATCAATCTTGCTTAATGGTTTTAAATAAATTGAACAAATAACAAAGTTGTTTTTCTATTTTGCTATGCTTAAAGTACATTGAAAAAACTAATCAATACTTTTGAACTTTTAGTATTTGAGGCACTAAATTTATTTGAATTTGAATAAAATTTCTTTTGCTCTCTTCATTTAAATTAGTAACAAATCTTATGAATAGTACAGCAATTAATCAGTCTGGCAAGCTCAAAACAAATCTAATTGTAGACAATTGGGCTTATTGCAGACAATTTGCCTTTCACTACTTTATATTAATGACAAAAAAATGTTAACATGTTTATTAAAAATTTTAAAACCATTGTAATTCAATTTGTTTATATACAGTATATATTTTATTTTTTAATTTTTATATTTCAAATATTTATTCAATTAAATTTTACTTTAATTTTCTCCACTTTTGCTGTTTGCTCTCGAGTGCGAAAATCTAGAAATTATAGGGTATTACTCCGTTTATAATTACCACGTTGATGCATGGTCAATTAAGTGATTATATCCGAAAATGATTATAACCGATGCATTAATAACTCTATTTGAAACGTTCGATGCTTTGCATCTGCAGTGATTATAACCGAAAGTGATTATAAGCGGAGTGATTATAGCCGGAGTATACTGTATATATAATTTACAAATTAAGTTTAAAAGTTTTTGTGAATAAATATTTTATCATTTTTTGTATAAAATGCTCTGAATTATAAACAATTTAATTATTGATATAAAAATAGCCAAGGATATATAAGTAGAGATATATTTTTTTAAAAATATTCTTGACCAGTTTAATCTGACAAAAAGTAAGCAATTTAAAAACAATAAAAATTGCTAACCAAGCAAAAAATTTTAAACTTTAATAAAATGTTGTTAAATTTTTCTTTAACCATTAATTCTAAATGAAAAATATTTGAAAATTTTGTTATAAACATTAATTAAACACATTTAAACTATTATTTTATTTTATTTTTAAAAACATTGACTTAAGAAATAATAGGAATTTATTAGTAATCTAATCAATTTTTAAACCATCTTTTAATTAAAATTATAAAATAAACCTTAATCTAGTTAACCAAATTTAGCTTGCTAAGAGAAAATTTGGTAAATGGCTTAAATGTGAAGAAATACTTTCTAAAGTGATTTATAGTCGACTCAATTCACATTTTTCAAGAACTGTCACTAAATTCACTTCAAAGATAAGTGAGCTTGGCCAGATAAATAACGTAAATCTAGTTTTATCTTTGAGTGTATATTTGGTAATAATTATTATATAATTTACATTTTAATAATTATTAGATATTTCACAAAAGTCTCATAAAAATATTTTTTTAGCATTAATTAGTTTAATGGAAATACCGCACGTAATGCGAATTCCATGCATTATATGAAAGGCATAAAAAATTATATTTAAGAATTGAAAAACTACTAAAAATCGATTTAGCGATACATAAAACAAATTCTTATGAAGCGCTAAAAGATCTATAGTTTATGGCAAAATATTTTGTGAAATGAAGCAATTGATTCAAATAATGTGAATCTCAATACAAGAATTGAATAAACATTTACAGAAAGTTTTTTTAAATTAAATTGACAAGTAATATTTAAAAGCCATACATTTTTTTTGTTATCATAAATATAATTTAGTTCTAAAATTTCTATATTAAAGAATTTGAGTCTAAAATATTTAAAAAATTTTATTAATGTTTTATTTATACTTTATTTTATATCAGATTTATAACATATAATTTATTTAAATTAATATTTACCTTTTATTGTAAGTTTTCTAATTAATTTAAATTGTTTGATTAATTCTTTTGTTATTTCTTTAATATTTGTTTATTTTGCATATTTCTAAAAATATTTATTATGCAATCAGATAAAGCCAAAATGTACTTGTTAAATAAAAAAATTTATTTTATTGTTAAACCAATAAAAAATATTTGTTTAAAATTCTTCAAATATTATAGTTTTTTCATAACGACTACATTATAGTCATAAAAAACAAAACACAAGATTTTTTTATATACTTTGAATTTTACTAATATTTTATATTTGTTTTAATAATTTAGTTAAATAAATAAAGTGAAAAAATTATTGGCTTAGAAATTGATTTTGAAATTAACTTATTCAAAAATAATATATTTATAAATTTGAATTTGTTAGAAATAATAAAATTAACAGTTGAACGAATAGATCCAAAAATCAATATGGTAAAGACTATTAGTGAAAGGTAATTAAAATTCTATATTCAAGCTAAGCATTTAAATACCGCTTTAGATAAGTTGAGCTAAAATTATAATTTTGATATACAGTAGCGGTATTTCAGGCCTCGTTAGGCTATTACTAGTAATGAACGCAATTTGATTGTTTCGAACTTATTTTGTTGAGCACAGCATTTAAACTCAACCAAGCTCATATATCTAACAATTGATCTGAGCCAATGTTATTCTAGTTAATAATCAAGAAGTGCACTTTGATATTTTTTGCCAAATAGGATATCATTTTTTGCTTTCATTGATTAATACAAAAACAATAATAAGTTGCAAAGTATTGTCATATTGTAATTATTAAAGTCGGTAGTTGTGACACATCCCTATTCCAGTTTAACATTTCAATTGTTTTGCATAATATATATGTTTAGAAAATTGCAATTATAGTGAATATAATTAATTAATACCTAATCTCAAAATTATTTCCCAATAACTCATTTTAATGAAAATTGCTTTTTTACGACTCAAAGCCGTACGGATTTGAAATTGTTTGAACCTTTAGAACCTTAAATTCTATTAGATTTGGAAATTATATCAATTTTTCATTTTGCATGTTCACTTCTCTTCGCACGCATCAAACCTCAAAAGCATTTGCATTTGAATTGAGTTTTGCCGCTTTAGACCATATAATGCGTCTGTATATCAGGCTTTGCCCGAATTGAACAATAGATCAAAAATTGGTTTTTGGTTGTAAACAGCATTAACGCCACTCTATTAATCTGATAAACTGTTTATAATGTGAATACTAAATTTTAAAAATGTTGTCTATAATAATAATTGTGATTTTTTCTATTATAATTCACTTTCTTTTTAAAATAACAACTCAAAAGTGGATTAATTTTCAAAATTTTTTAATAAAAATAATATTTTATTTTTAGTCTCATTATGCGTTTGAAAATAATATAGTTTTTTAATGTAAAATTCAAATGTTATTACTGTTTTTATAACTAGAGAAAAAATTTACTTAATTTGGAATTGAAAATAGAATATTAATATAACTTATTTAGAAGTTTTGTAGAAAAATAAATGAGATGTAGTGTAGGTATACACCAATTGTCATATTTTTTAAATAGTTATTTTTTTTAAGTTTACAACAAATATTTAATTTATATTGAAATATGTCTGACAGATTCTATGTGTTATAGATTTAACCAAAATTATAAATATATTGTTTTATAATTTTAAAATAAAACATTTATTATTTTAAACCTGTTTAATAATGAGTTTAATTTTTATTTTTGTTAATGTATTTAAATAAACATGCATAAATTTATAAATTATAATCAATTAATTCAAAATATTTTTTACAAAATACTTTGTTAGAGTCTTTGCATTATAAGCGTGCAGGCTATTTTACATTAAATCTACATATCAGCAAATGCTTTGTTTTCAATATTATTGCCTTTTATTGATTGTCTTTTGTTAAAAAATTAATTATAATTTGTTTAACAAAACTTTAAAATTATAATCTAAAAAGGTACATTCTGGAATATGTAGACCTAATGTAAAATAGCCTGCATTCCTATAATACAAAGACTATTAAATTATCAAGCAAATAGTCAAAAAATTATTTATCCAATAGTGACAAAGACTGTATACAAGCATAAAAGTTATACTGAAATGAATAACAGTAATAATGAAATTCTTGAGCTCTTTTGCCGAAACCTAAACATTTTTTGGTTCTAAATGCGAACAACTGTTTAGTTCATTATTAACTGGAAATGATGTGTTTTTTGACGACTTGAGGCGTTTTGTGATAAAGTATATGATTCTTTCGTTACTTATTTTAATACAACATTTGAATTAATTTTTTTTTTGATTAAAAAAATAATTCCGAAACTCGATTGTAGAATAGCTAGCATTTAGACCTGTTTTTATCAGTTGAGTCGAAGCAATGTCAACATTAATCATGTCTCACAACAAACTGAAAATCACATACTAATGGCACAAATAACTTAAATAGCGACAACAGTCTCACAAATATTACTTTTCAAAGCAAAAAATTCTCTCTCTTTTCAAACACGAGAGAAAACTTTGGACAAGAAATTTCGATTTCTCGCTATAGTTTATGTAACTAATAGGTTGTGTCACTTTCGAACACATTTAGGACCTGTTATAGCGCTTTAGAATTTTGAAATTATAAATTACTGTAAGAAAACTATCGATAAATTATTTGCTTTTATTTTCTCCTTTCACTATCCAATTGTTATTTACGTATAATTTATAGAAATATTACTTTACGTTCAGTTCGTTAAAGAGAATCATACATTAGATGAGTGTATGAAAAGAGTTTCGCCAAAAGTATTTCATCGCTTCTCTCATATCATTCGTTTCATACAAATTGATCGAAACATCGAAAGAACTTTACTTAAGACTATTTGAGTATTTACTCCGAATTTCTAGTTTGTCGATATAAATCAAACGTAATTATCGTTATTTGAAAATTAGTTTTCGTTAATCACATTAAAACAATTTTAAAAATAATTAATCATTTATATGAATTTGTAAATTGTTGCATAAATTTGATAAAATTAGAAAAATAATAATAAATTGTTTAAAATTGCAACAGTTTAATACAAAATATAAGTATTTAATAAAAATTTTAATTAATTTAAAAATTACTAACAAAAAATATACAAATAAAATGTTTGTAAAATTAATTAAGTTAATTAAAAAGGTTTAATTAGCTTTATAATATTTAAAAATATAATACAAATAATGTATTAAAATTTAGCAAGATTATTTTGAATAAAGTGCAATTTTTGAATAATATTGAAATGAATTATTCAATATTTTAGTTTTTTGTTATTAGATTATTGAAGATAAAATTGTCAGATATGATTTTATAGTTAAATATAAAATGCTCTGGCTTATAAATCTGATAACAACTCAATTAAATTATCTTGCCCAAATAGCATTTTTATACCGAATAACTTTGAATTCACTTATATTCTGAGAACTCTATTATTAAAGTTTTGACTGAATTTCAATTTGAGTCAAACAAAATAAATTGTAAATACTATTTAATATCGAAATATCTCTTCCTATACCCGAAAACAATTTATTTAATAGAAATCCATTAGGTTTTCAATTTCAAAAAGAGCCAAGTTTAAATTATATTATTTAGTATTAAGTTGAAAGTAATTGCATTAAAAACTTAAACAATTCAAATGCTAATCAAACAAATCGTATAATCAAAACATTTTCATTAAACCGAAGAACTTTCGAAAAACTTATTAAAAATTAAAAAGAATTCAATTAAATACTTACTTATGATGTCGAGAAAGGAGTAATTTTTAGCCGAATTCTTTCGACTTAACTTGATTTAGTTGTCCGATTCGATTAACTTTTAGTACAAACTTATCAATAGTTTGCGAACAGAAATTCGAAATTTAATTTCCAATTCAATATATTTTTGGTCGAAATATCAAAGTTAATAACAATATTGAATTTGTTGGCAAAGTAAGTGACACTACGTATGAAACTGAATGAAAGTTTATGTCTTCGTCTGCTCTACTGATTGCGTTATGAAAGAGTCGCCACTTTTTACTCAAATACCGGCACAACTCGTATACTCTCTATAGTAAGTATAGTAAGTATAGTATAGTTAGATCGTAGTCGAGCAGATCGCGCAGTACTAGACACCACTAGACACCACTAGAGCACCGATATATCCACTGCTTCTGCTATAACAGTGTATTCGCTGTTTGATCAAAATTCTTTTCATTCTCTATGGAATGAGTCCACAACAGCAGAGATATACCGAATCGACTGAATCGATGCAAACTTCTAATCGAATGCAATATATGGGCCGACCGTTCCATTCAAATGATTGCATTGTCAGTCACTATATTATTATTCTATAGATTTTTGTTTTGTTTATTACAATAAAAAACATAAACTTTTATCGAACTCTTTCCAACATTGTTTGAATTAAATGGAAATTAGATTTTTTGAATGCAAAACCAAAATAGCGAGAAATATGCGTTTGATGTTTGCCTGACCACTGCTATAGTTATACTAAACTAAAACTATTTGTTTGTTCGTATTAAGAGTGAGGTTTAGATTAAATCGTGTCGACTATAATGGATTGATAGAGAGATTTGGTTTAATTATTTATAGATCGCTTCAAGTATTGAATTTTATATTTGCAATGTTTAATAGATTTTGATTAGATGTTGCTTGCAAACTTTTAACAATAATCCAGTTTAGATGACGATCAACATGAATTAATAAAACTTTTAAAATAAAATAAAATTGAGATAAACTTGAATCATAATAATAATAATAAAGAGCGAAAATAGCGTCTGTAATGTCTTATGCTTTTGTAATGCATTATTTGTTTTACAAGTATTACTGTAATAGTATTTAGTATTGAGTATTGAGTAGTGTATACCTGTACTCAAATCTGTATGCGTTTGCCTCACTATTCGTCATCAACTGTCGGGTCGTTTTGAAAAAGCTCTCAACTCCTCATCTCATTGTAAATATTCATTATTTTGAGATCTTATACGAAAATAATAATAATTGAGTAAATAAAGCAAATACTCTATAGCTTGAGTGCATTTGGCAATAATGGTTGTGATTTGATTTGTAAGGCAGACACGCATTGACATATGTATATCAAAATTAGATTACGTACACAAATAACTAATTCGGTAAAAAGGATTTCTCTATTCTCTATGTTTCTAGTGTTTAAGATCACTAATATTCCGAATAATATGAAAGTAAATGAGAGCTTAGTTTACGACTAATACACTGTATGTACTGTTTTATAGTGAAAAGAAAAATAAGAATAAAGTTCTGAATAAAGTATATACTGTATAATAGCTAATACATGAAATTGAATTGAAATATTGAAAAGTCGATACAAAATATAAAAGAATGCTTTAACATAAAAAACATTATTATTAGAGCAAAATCTCTGTTTACAGTAAAATATGCAAAACTAAAATTCTTTCTATAGTCAGACGTTATCGTCAAATATAAATATAATAAAAGCTATTAATAAATTAGTATTTGTTGCAACAAAATAGTGTTATTTTTATTAAATCAATAATAAATATATATTAGATTTATTTGCATAAATTCAAATTAAGATCTAATTCAAACAAATATGTATTCCGTTTCTCAATTATTTTCAGATTTCTTCAACCAAATAGAGAAAACAGAGAAACGGAATCTAAATGCGCATAAAATCATATAAATAAACGGTTGAGTGATATACTGTTCCAACATTTGAACTCATATTTCAATCTAATTGTTAGCAATTGAATGACTCGTTGAAAACATAAGATTTTGTTTTATTTTTTTTCTATAATTTATTTGAATCAAACATTTTTCTAACAAAAATATTAAAACTTATTTTATACAGAGTTAATTTATTTTAATTGAAAAAATATTGCTTATTGTATTTATATATTCTTATATTAAAAGAATATTTATATTAATAATACAATACAGTATCAATGTTAGTATAAAATTAACGATTCAATCCATAGCCCGAAATGACACTTTATAACAAAGCACTGATGGACTGCCAGTTGACGCCTAATATTATATACGTCTTCGTCTCTAGTTTTGTCAGTAATTGTGTGATTAGTTTTCATTAGATTTTTACATATTATTTGCAAAATCTTTTAGACTTAATGTCCAAATAACATGCGTTTAAACTACACATAATATCATTATTATGTTATGCTTTATACCAGAGATTGAGAAGGTAAGCCGATTCAGGGGGTAAAAGGGGAAGAATTTTTCAAAAACGCTAAACAACTCATATATTATAATAAAATTTTACCCAATTTAATTGGATTTAAACCGAATTTAGCAACAGTTTAAGAAAAAAATTTCAATTTTTTTTATAAAAAAAACCTCAAAAAAATGAGCAAAATATTTTTTCGCCGATTAAATGCTAGGGAATAAATGCCAATATTCAATATTAGGAAAATTTTTGGCTGCCCCCTCCCTTCTTGATGTCTGCTTTATACAATACTATACCTCGAGTATGTATTTTTTAAATTTATTTCGTCTGTATATTTCTAAACTATAATAAAGAAAAATATTAAATAATTGTCCTTGTTTTAATATTGAGTCAGATTTTAATTTGAAATATGAATTTATTATTATAAAAGTTTAATATTTATAGAAGTTATATAATGTATATAATGTTTAATCATAGATTAATATATTAATTTTAAATTTATAAAGGACTATTATCGATATTTTTCCGGCGGGATTAATTATTTTAGTATTATAGATCTCATCAAAAGACACCTTTTTGCCGTTGAAACTATATTTTTAAAAAATTTAGTTTTCGAGTTATTTAATATCAAAGTTTTGACTTCAATGGGAATTTGGCCAAAA
>JAQFXP010001788.1:0-17628 GCA_034693685.1 Belba bartosi
TCTCTCTCCTGCTCTCTCTCTCCTGCTCTCTCTCTCCTGCTCTCTCTCTCTCCTGCTCTCTCTCTCTCTCTCTCTCTCTCTCTCGTTCGCTCTGAGTAAATGCAATGGCTTTACATTTTGGAGAGAGAGAGAGAGCTGTTTGTTATGAAAGGCGGCACTAGAACTGGCACTGGCATTGGCGCTGGGAATAGCACCGGCACTACCAGATAGTATTTTTGCAAATTTTTGTGTTGACTATTGAAATGAAGGGTAGAGTAGAGTGAGTGGAATGAGAGGAAAAGGCGAAAAGCTGTCTAAAGCCAGAAATGAAAACTTGTTATTTGTGGCGAAATTAATTTGACACTAACTATAAGACTGTTGTGTTGGCTCTCCTGTCACTCCAGACGGCATCTGAACGATAGGCGATAGAAGAAGTGATAGAAGAACTAAACCAAATATTTTTTACTATTAGAGTAGGTTTTGCTATCGAATTACTCTATTGCACAAAATTCTCTTTTTCTTTCCCCTCTCTCTCACTTCTTATCTCTCTTCTGCTCTCTCCCTTCCTCCTTTCTGCTCTCTCTCCCTCCCCCCCTCTCTCTCTCTCTCTCTTAACTTTTTAAAGTGAGTTATTGTCAAATACTGTCTCTTCTTTGGTCACATCTATACATCAATATAACGATAAAATCAGTTTAGAAGTCATTTAGAGAGAAAAAACTATTTTATAAAAAGTCTGATTCAGCACTCGAACAGATAGTGGAAGCGCACACTACTTGGAAAAAATTTGCTTTTTATTTATATAAAAAATTAATAATCAGAATAATCTTTGTTATAAATTAGAAAATAGTTTAGATAATACTGTAGTTGAAAAATACGTTTTTTTTCTCCAATCTATTTAAAAACTTCATATAAAGATAATAATGAGTTATAATTATTATTAGTTTTATAAATCAGAAAAAAATGTTTGAATGTTTGTGAAAATTGCATTCTGTTTATTTTTAAAACTTAAAAAAATAACTAGTGTGTATTAAAGTTAAAAAATTAAAATTCAAGATACACTCGAAGTCATAACAATTAATTTGATTGCATTTTTTTGGTAGCAATTAAATTAAATTCTATTTTACTTTATCTTGCACAAAAAAGCGTCATTCTATATATAGAATAGTTAGTGGTTTTTATTTGAAATTTTAGCATCAATTGCACCGATGATAAAAAGAGAAAAAATTATTCAATTGTAATACATTTGTTGATGTAGTTTGATTAGACCTGAAAAATCCAAACCTCCGATCAGACAATTCGTGATCTCGTCTGACAATAGCAATTGTGGCCAATGATTGACAATACAGTGAGTATAGCAATTGTAAAGTTAATAATTTAAAAGTGTAGATAAATATTGTTATATATTTTGTTATACAGTGTAGTTAACTGAACAGAATTGCATTTATTCAATAATATATTTAGATGAGAAAAGAGAGGGAGAGGGAGGGAGAGAGAGAGGGAGAGAGAGAGGGAGAGAGAGAGAGAGAGAGAGAGAGAGAGAGAGAAGGCACGCATTCTAAAATGTGAAATGCATTCAAAATATATGTCTTTACGATATATCGGCTACAAAAATAAGAGTGTTTGGACTTACTCTCTATTGTTATCCGACAAAAATAATGCCCGTATAAGCAAAATAATACTTCAGAACAAATCAAAATTTTATGACTTATAAAATTCTCTTTTTATAGTTATGCTTTTTATATAAATTTATAATTTTATATACAAATTCAATGTGTAGTATAGATCACCCAGAGGCTTTCAATTTACATTTTTATCTTTAAGCTTGCGCTGTTTAATCTCATAGTAATGAAAATTAATTTAGCTATATAGTAATAGTTATAAAGTCATATAAAATTAAATAACTTGGTAATTAGAGAAAAAAATTGTTGAAACCAATTAGAGATAAGAATATACAGTAAGTTATAAAAAAAAAGATTTTTTGAAAAATTAATAAATAAAACGCAAAAGACTTTACATTTTAGAGATAAATATTTTGAAAAAACTATTTGCAATAAACTGAAAAAATTGTGTTTAAATGGATTGCATATAAAATTGCACATTAGAAAGCATCCAGTTGAAAAGGAAAATAACTATAACTTAAAGCTCTAATCGCAGAACAAATATGAAGAAATTGAGTGGAAATTAAATTATTTTCAGATTTTAGTCACAGATATGTCTATCGAAGAAAAAATTTAAAATTAAATTTTTGAAAATAAAAAAAAACTGTGACCAGTTGAAAAAACACTGTAACTTAAAATTAGATGTTATGCCACAAATAAAAAACAAAAATCAAAACCTAATCAATACATAAATTACTGGTAAAAACACTGATATAAACATATAATAAATATAATCAATGTTTTCTATGAACTTAAAAAGACATTCTCTATATTTGAAAAGATTTTTATTTTTGAATATAGTGTTACATAAATTACAGTTTACTTGGATTTGGATTCGAGATTAAGCGAAGATTTTTTGCTTCAATGCAATGACTATAGAGAGACAGAGAAGAGGCATATAATGGCATATAATGTATACGTTATGGTAAGGACCACATGCTTTGAGCGATTCGTTTTGGAATCGCTAGAATCAGTACTTTTTTAAACTGTAGTCCAGTTTTAGACACTTTTAGATTACTGTTTAGATCTGCGAATAAACCATAAACTATTCGATTGAGCAAAACATCAGACAATGATCTAAATGTTAAACCATTGAAATGTTACGAATGATAAGGAATAATGAAATGTTTTTTCAATAAACAACTGAATTATTGTATTTATGCTATCAATTGATATTTCTTTAAATAATTTATTAAATACTGTATATTATAAAAACACTAAACATTTGGCTAATGTTTTCTCAAAATTAACCAAGTCAAAATTATAACATAATATTAAAACATAAACAAATAAATTTAAAATATTAATAAAAATGTGTTAATTGCAGCAAAAATAAAAATAATTAATTTTGTTAAATACAAAAAAGTTTATATTAAGTTTGTTATTGCATTAAAAATTTTCAAACTATATTTGTAATTAGTTTTAATGTTTAATTCTAAATAGTTGACGTAGACATAATTTAAAATTAATTATAAAAAACATTTTCTAATTAAGAGATACCTAAAAACAGCTATAAAACTGTTTTTAATTAAGAAAAATAAATAAATTTAATTTAATAAAAATAAATAATTAGTGCTAAACAAGCATAAAACACGAGCTAAAACTCCTTTCAGATTTCAATTCTCATTATTCAGCCACAAGACTCGTAAGACATACTGTATATCAGAATAATTGAAAATTAAAAAATATTTATTCCGTAAATAAAATAAGCGAACAATACTGTGCGGGAACAGTATGAACGGTGTGTAGAGCAGAGTGTGTGTGCAGTTAGTGGCCTCGTGTGTGGCCACTATAGCAATATATCCAAAAGCCTATATAAGAGTTGAATTGAACTGTGTTTTAGTGTTTTAAATGTGTGGCACAAATGAATTGCTAAATAGTGTTCGTGAAGTTAAAGCCACCAAAAGTCTTACGTAGCTCTGATTATGTGCAGCACTGGTATGAGTGGCAGGGTAGATGTGAGATGTGCATAGTACGTTTTAACATACGGAATAGCACTGTGGTTTGGGAAAAGCCAGGTAGCAGTCGAACGCACTTCCCAACCGGCCCTTCAAATACATCCGACTTATGCGGGAATCAGTTTTTTTCAATGTTTGTCTCCATGTGTTTCATACAAATCGTACAAACAGTGCATTTCTCGCATACATTAAACCGAAATCTAAGGCCCGCTCACGGAATGCATTAAATTTTATTATATTCAACGACGCGATTCACTACAACACAGAGACTACACTCAAAATATCTAATATGTTTTTCCAGCTAAAAATTGAAGTTTTATAAAGCGGACAAAATCTGTATTCAAAAAAACTTTTTATCTGAGAATAAAATTTTTTGAAATTAAAACTGTACATTTCTTCAATTAATTTTTTGTTGTTGTTAATTATAGCTTTTGATAAAAGAGTTAATCAATAAAAATAAATAAAACTTTCGAATGAGAATAGCAAGATCTAATCCTACTCCCAAGCAACTTTTTTGCCTCAATATTGTTTTGATAGAAAACGTTAGATCATTAACACTATTAAAAAGAAGTCAAACATTTTTTAAAACTTTCAAAATACCAAAAAGATATCAAATACTAAACTGATAAATATAATCGGATTTTTTCAAATGGCGATTCACTTAAAGTTTTTATGTAATAGCAATTAGACCTATAGACAGGACCGACAGCATTTCAATCTTAAGGAAGTTTATGTTCTTTTTATTTTTAATTTTAAGTGTTTTTCTGATAAATATTATCAATTTATAAATAACGAAATGAAATAAATACTTAAATTTTTTTTCCGATGCTATTTGTTATTTAGAAAACATAAACTTAACAATTATTTAAGTATTTAAATCAAAATATTTTTATTTTTGGGCGTAATGTAAGGGTTATATCAGAGAAAATTAATTTTTTGAATTTATTAAATGAACATTAAATGATATCTTAAATAAAATGTTTTTTAAATAAATGAATAAAAATTCTTTTTTAATATTTTCTGTTAAATAGTTGTTAATCAAGATTAATATTACTTTTTAGAAAAATAGCAAGCTAAATGTTTAGTTAACTATTAATAAATAAAAATGTATTTAAAGTAACATTATACAGTTTTAAATACTCTTTTTAAATAAACATAAAAATTTTTAATATTTGATATTTTAATGCCATAAATTTTTAAGAGATAAAATTTACGTATTTTGATATATTATGAATTAACAAAATGATATAAGTATAAAAATAATCTGTACAAATTTTACTATTAATTAATTTGTCAATTAAATTAAATCTGCTGTATTAACAAATTAAAACTTTTTTCATGATGAGTTTTTATCTAACAATTTATTATTTATTTTATTAGTTCTATTAATTTTATATTGTAATTTTAATAATATTAATAACTTATTAGATAAATTCTTACAAGAATATAGTTTTAATTTGTTAATACAGCAAGTTCAATTTAATTGACAAATTGATTAATAGTATAATTTGTAAATTCTTAAAGTATTAACAATATAAATTAGTGTTAAATTATATTTTTAGTTTATAGTTCAATATTTATATACAACACAAAAATATTTTATATTTTATTCCCAGACATACCCAAGATTTTCTAGCTCGAAAGTTAATCTTTATATTAGTCATTGCTCTATTCGTTAATATATGTATAGTATTATAAATGAATTTATATTTTGAAGTAAAGTAAGAATATTAAAAAAACTATTAACAAGAATTTTCTTTTCAAACAAAAATATTTTCTCACACTAACACTAACCGCAGAAAAGAAAAGAAAGTTTTGGAAAACATTCGCAATATTTCCTACTATTTTCAATACGAAATGCCGTAAATCAATTGCCAGCTCTCTCTGTCAATGGTTTGGTTTAATGTCAAGTGTTAGTTATAATTAGCATAAAATATATTAATATTAGCACCTGTAGGCCATAGTTCGCGAACAGTAGGGTTCCGATCATTTTTAACTACTATAGGGCTCTTCTCAATATATTCAATTGACTCTCGTTATACTTAACACAAATTGCTTCTAAACAAAAACAATTAAAATTATTTATTAAAATTTAAAACAAAAATTACTTTTGCAATAGTTATTACAAAATATAATAATATAAATAAATTTATCTAAAAAGAAAAATATTAATATATAATTGAATCAAAATATGGACACAAAAGCTAAGTGTCTTTAAATATGTTTGACTGTAACCGCATTCCCGAACACGTATTACAAAACAATTTTGTGAAGAGTATACACTATCGATCTCCTGGTGAGTCGGTATTGCTTTTAGTCTATCTATAGTTCAGCCCTTATATGAGAAGATTGACACAATAGAGAACACACATCAGAGTTGGGAAGAGCTAGTGAGGGCCGGGAGAGAACTGGGAGAGGGCAAGGAGAGAGCACACCTGAGGATCGCAAATGGGGAGAAAATAAAGTGTAACTAAAAACGTTTCGGCACTTTTGCACTAAATTTCTGAATTTGCGTATAGTTTCGGCAAAATTCAAGCGTATTATCAATATGATTGTGTGACTCCTAACTCTGAAACAAAAAAAGCAGCACTAGTGCACTGGCAGACGAGCACTGGCAGTGAAAAATGGAAAAATACAAGAGTCAAAAGTGATACTGTAACAATGTTATGCACAAGTTTGCCTGGCTTATTTCGGATTTGGTATGAAAAATTGATTGCAATGATTGCTGCCTTTTGTTGGCTTAGCAGACAGACTAAGCAATGAAAATACATTTTAGTTCAGCGATTATTACTATTTTCGCGTGTTTTACACTATACTAGTCATACTAGTCATAGCCCGTATGCACTCGTTATGGCACTGAATAGAGCGCCGACACAAAGGCATCGGTAATTGAGACTAACTTTGCATGAGGTTCGCCAACAAGGAGTAAGTGGTTAATAAAATACTGACTGAAGTGGAAGTCAATTCCGATTGTGTTCTTTTGAAACAATCGCCAATTCAAGTATCTGTTTGTTTGCATGCATTCAAAAGCAAAATAATATAATTTTCTACTCATTTCTATACATTGTATGAAATGTTGTATTCGATTGTAATAAACAAAAATATTTTTCATTTGTCTCATTATTTTACAACTTATTTAACTCTTCAGTTATTTCTTGTTTCGGTAGCTCTTTATACTTTTATTATAGATAATAAGATTTTGATTAAAATTTTTTATCAATTTAATATTTTCAGTATTAGACAATTTGATTAATTTGAAAATGCTAAATTTGTTAACCAATTATAGGCAGACAACAAAATAAACAAGAGAGTGATTGAGAGAACAGATTAGTTAGTATAGAGTGGTATGTCCTGACAAGCGCCGAAACAACATTGAAATCAATTTTTTATCAACAATTGTTTATTGAAGAATAGCAAAGACCACCTAATATGATGAGGAATTGCTTCGAATGATTTGATGCGCAAAACAATGTATTTGATTGCAATGACTGATGCGATTGGATTTGAATCTTATGTATTTCGAATTGCATTTGTTTGCATTCAATTGCATTGACAACTAAATAGATGTTATTTTAAGATACTGTACAATTCACTAACATATTCAACTGTTTAGTAAATTAGATTAATTTTTCAGTAACTTTTTAAAGCAAAAATTTAAAACATAATCTTATTTAAATAAAAAATAAGTTTATCAAATAAAGTTAAAACTTGCAAATAATTAAATAATTTGTTAAACTGAGTTATTTGTTATTTTTATTATATAATAACATGAAAATGGTTTAGTTTTTATTTAAATATTTGCATTTTCTAATCTATGCAATAAATAATACAAGTTTGATTACTTAATCTAAAATTTTAATTGAAAAATGTTTCTTTATAGTCGAAATAATTAAGTAATTTTAAAATTATTTTGTTCAATTAATTGCAATATTTAATTAAAATTAAATTGCTTTTGCTTTATGTTTGACTTATTAAAATAAACAAGTTCCATTTACTTTCATTTGTATAGAATGACAATTTTTGTTTATTCATATTGTGACTGAAAACAGACTCTAAAAATGATAACTTAATAGAAATTATATTTCAATAAAAAGTATAGTAAAAACAGAATCGCATTCAATAGCTCACAATTGAGTTCAATATAGAATAAGAACAGAAATTCATTGATTGTTTGGCAGTTATTATCTTAATTTAATTCAATATATTCAATATGAAAAGTGTGGGCACTAATCGATCATCATTACGAGCAATACAATCAAGGCAATTTTCATATTCAAAAAATAATGGAAGTGTTGGTCAAACTCACATCTAATTGCAAACATAAGCTTTACTTTTATCAAAATTGTTGACAACTTCTCATCGCTTTTGTGTGTATACTATATATAATAACGAATTACTTCCACTTTTGATATTGTGTTGATTTCGAAATATTTTTACAAAAATCACAATAAAAGCTTAAAAGTTATATTTTGATTATGTTGTTTAGAATTAGAGAATAAATAACCGGAAATTTGGTTTTTATTCTGTTCAATGCTTGTTGTAAAACTTGGTTAAATTGTTCAAGATTGTTTTGTACTATATGCTCGTTTGTAAAAGATGTTAACATTTCTTGTTTATTAATTTTACTTACTTATTTAAATATAGTTTTGCTTTATAATTTATTACAAGCAATTACATTTAAAATAATTATATATATAATTTATAAACTTACAAGCTTAATAAATAATTACTGCGATTTTAATGTGGCAATAAAATTAATTTTTACATGTTTATACATTTTAATATTTAAAATTTATTAACATATTTAATGCTAAAGTTTCTTACTTGTTAGCCTAAGGAATAATGTTTAATCTAGACATTAAAATCAAATATAAGAATTTAATGCTATAATTGCAAAATTTAAGATAAAGTATCTAGTCACTCAAATAAAGCAAGTATGCATATTAAAAATTTCAGAAAAAATTTCACAACAATGTTAACTTTTCATACGATTATTTAAATGAGTGAAACATTTAGTTAAAATATGATATGTGAAACATGACATTCAATGTAGACCAACAAAACATTGCAAATCTCATCCACATAAAAACGAACAAATGTAAAAATGCAGGCAATAGTCAAAAATCACATTTATATGAAATGCAGCTATTATTTAGCCGACGCTTGATGTAAGCCCTGAAACAAAAAAGACTTATCGCTGTAAAGGGCGAACAGTTTGGTTTGATTCGCAAAAACTATTTATTCCTATTTTTTCTCTTATTCTTTCTTCCAAGTCCTCAACTCTATTGTGGGTCATGTCATCCGATCGCCTTCGCAGAGGTGAGAACATGAGTGATGTTAGACGTCCCGCCCGTTCACAACAATATACATTCACTTTTAAAGTTACTTTTTTATGGCCATTCAATATAAATATATTACACATTATGAAGAATATTAGTGTTTTTTTTGCGTCTGAACCACTGCTGGATATTTCCTATTCTCACAATACGTTTGTTTGTCTTAAACAAACCAATTCTTTATTTTTATGTATAATACAATATAATGTGTTTTTCAATAATTAATTTTTCGCATTTTCACTCTCACTCCGACCGACTCGAAGATGCGATTTCTAAAGGAAAACCTTTATTCTTGAACTAATCGTTTGGAAAATTTCAATTATATCGCATAGAACAGAGAAATTGCAAAACAATTTCTTTAAAACTATTTTTAAGCATAGAATCAATTGATATACTTTTGCTATTCCATTCACTTTTTTATTTTCTGCTTAGAATTAGATGTTCTGACAATTTACTGGTAAATAAAGTTTTCATAACTGTTCTTCAAATATAATTTTAGTTACTTCTGATTTAGATTTGGCTCAAAGTATACTCAAAGAATATATTTTGCTAGTTTTTAAATGTTTTCTTAAATTTAATTTTAAAATTGCTATTTTGTATAATTTTAAATAAAGTTTATTAAAATAAACTAAAATTAATTAAGATTGTTTAATTTTAGCATCTAAAAATTTTTTTGATGATAATATTAAAATTATTTATGACATTACTTAATATAACAAATAAAAATGATCACACATGTTATAATAATGTTGTTATAATTATAGTTATTATTGATTTTTAAGTTGTTAATTTATTGTTATTGTAATTTTTGTGCTTATTATAAAATTTGTACTTTATAGGTTGTTTAAATCATGCTTTGAAAATAAATATTATTATATTAAAAATGTCTACTAGTTAAAAAATGGATGAAATTACTACGAACTTAGCAAAATAACATATTTTACAACTTATAGTACTCAAGACTTACAATGATGTTCACAGAGAGTCATCTTTCAAAAGATAGATTCGACTCTTAAGCAAAATTTCAAAGTTTTTGTATATATTTAAGTCTATATCTCCACAACATTTATAGACTGAATATTTTATGTTTGTGTAATCAAATACAGTGTAAAATAATGGATCATTTAGTGCAGTATATGCGACACATACTTAATTGATGTATATTTTAGGCCCAACTTCTGTATCCCTAGTCTGGGGGTAAGGAAGCGATAGTCTCTTAATTAGTCGCCGCATATGTTCACAATGTGGCCCAAGTCGTCGAAATCAATCACTTTTGCAAAACCAATTAGTGTGACAGTATTGCCTGTGCCCTCATGCCCAGGGATGACATACTTGTGATGAAGACATTCGAATTTAAGCGACAAATGAAAAACTACACTCAATCTATCTTTGTAAATGCACTGGATCAGTTTTTTTCGAAACAGGAAATTTATTAATCTTAATAAAAATGTTTCAAAATTCCTAATAAACTTTATCTAAAAGAATGTATTTTTTAAAATATAGCAAATTAGCGCTTATAGAGACTGTCCCACACATAACTCTAATTGGTGGCTACAAGTGATTGATTTACGTGTCATCTCTCGGCCCAAAACATTGCCGATAGAGAGCGCCGACTAATTAACTAAAATGCATTCCACACCAAGTCCTGCACTTAAGACCTATTCCTCTTCCGATAAATAAACTAATTCGGATACCACGAGTAGTGAAGTAGTGAATAGCCTAATGTGTTCGACACATACATCCACTAAATGAGCCATTATTTTACACTGTATTACATTACACAAACACTACTTCAAGACTTGACCACAAGCTCTAACTCAGTACTCAATTCAGGATCTCTTTTCTGTCAACTTTTCTAAGCTTTGCACTAATTTGTGTCCGTTTTGTTACAATTGAGTGAAAATGTTTTTAAAATCCAAACTGCGATTACACTAATTGACTGTTTATTGCAAATACTTTAGTTCATTCAAACATTCATAAAATTGCAGTATTTGACATATTTTCTATATATAATCTCTATCTATATTTAGCTAAAATCAATTTAATTAATAGACGGGTTGTTCAAAAAATCAATTTCTGAAAGATCAATTATTCCTAAAGTCTGCTCCAGATATTTTTATATGAGAATGTTAGCCAAAATTATACAAACAGTTAATGTGTGGTCTTATAGTGGAATTACACGAAAACCGCAATTAGATATATGTGTCAATAGATTGAAGTGAAAAGCTGTCAAAATGCATATATTCTGAATAATTGTGGCTCAAAGTCAGACAAAATGCGAGTCAATTGTGAGACCACCCGGTCTTAGATTTGAATTCTCCAATATTTTGTCATTTATTATCGTTTTATATATTAATATCGATGTCATAGTTGGCATTAGAGGCGAGAAAATGAGTGACGCGTTTATAACCCGCCCTTAAAGGCATTTAAATGTTATCAGAATTCTAGTGAATATTATTAAAAAACAAAGAATAAGTAATTCATTTTTATAGGAATGTTGATAAAAGTGATCTTTTGCTTAAATAATAATTTTCTATTTTGTTTTATGATTTCATATTAGAATCTATCTGCTAAGTTAACTATGCAAACTGCATGCTTAAAATATAAATAGTTTTTATTGAAATTATTTGAAATTTGTTTTCTATGATTTTATTAAATTGTTTTTAAAAAAGCTCATTTTAAAAAGTTATTTTGTCATGTTGTCATGTTAGATACAAATTAAATATTATAGTATAATTAAAGTTAAGGCCAAAGAAAGGAAGTTTGGCAATTTAATGCCTCGTTGAAGTAATCTGCATTTTTCTAATTTTAAACTTATGTCACTTTATTTAAATTAATTTTTATTTCTCAATTTTATTTATTTGTGAATTACACTAATGTTAAAAATAATATATAAAACAAATAACTAGTTATTTAATCATATGATTTAAATAGGTAATCAAAATTAATTTATGTTTTTGAAAATAAATAATATTTATAAAATTAATATTTACTCTAAACTAGATTAGTCCTAAACCTAAGAATTCAAAATGCTTGCTAGTTGTTTTTACTGATTGCTCACAAATTCAAAATAATTTATCTGCATTGGCTCCTGGAACCAATTGCAAATATATTGTATTTGAATTTTAAATAAATAGTAAAAAAAGCTAACTTACACTTTGAACTCTTAAGTAGTTTTTTATACAGTTGTAACTTAGTGCTTTATTATTTCATTGATAAGAAGCAAAAACCAAGTTAAATAAAGTGACATCAGTTTAAAACTAGAAATGCCGAAGCATTAAATTCACATAGTATTAATATATTCTTTTGGCCCAAGCTTCAATTATAATGCAAAAAATAATATTTTAAAATATGGCTTAACTAAAGTTTTAAAAACTTAAATAATTTTGTTGAAACCGCTCAGAGTTTGAATAGATTTAAATTTATTTAAAATCAGTTTAGTCTGATTTGACTACATTTAATATATCTTAAATTGAAAAGGCTAAATTAACTAGTTTCACCAAATGTAAACAAAATTTAAAAGTTAAATTTAAAATAATTTTTTACAAATTTAATTTAAATTTTTTGAAGAGTATGATCAAGTTTAAATAATTGTTAATTTAAAAGAAATTTAAATGTATTTAAAATTAATTTAACTTTAATACCAATTGGCTATTTAACGAAGTGAATACATACAGTAGAATACAGTTATATGTAAATTGCACAGACTAGTCTTGCTTAAACTAGTCCTGCCATCAATCGCTTTCAGTATGAATTAAATTTAATAAAAATTGCATTGAGCAAATCTTGCAAATACTGCCTTTAAACAATTTTAATACTAATTTAATTTAGAAGTAATTAAAATAATAATAATAATTATAATAAATTGTAATAAAAACGTGTTTTGATACAAATTTATAATTTGCCTTTGTCAGTTTAATTGTTTTAACATTAACATATTCAAAATACATTTTGAAAATTACTAAGTTATTGATGTTGATACATTTGAATTAGTCGAAACATCATTTCAATTTAAAATTACAATATGTTATTTTTTAATATAAAATACAAAAACCATATTTATTTATTTGTTTTGCAATTTTAATCTGTTTAATTTTTATAAACATAAATATTAAATAAATTGATTAAAATTTCAAAAATATTTTTATTTAAACCAAATTTGAACTGATATGTAGAAAAATAATAACAAAGTCTTGAGTATACAGTATATCGCCAACAGATTTGTTGAAAATATTTATAACATTTTTCTTAAAAGTATTGATTTGTTTTTATTCTATTTTTTTGTCAATTTGTCTGAATTTGAAATTAATATAAAATTATCTGCAATTAAAAAACAAATGCTTTAAGAATCAATAAATTTTTTCTATTACTAATCTTGCACATTTTATTAAAAATGTGCCTGATCACTTTTACAGCTGAGCGCAACTTACAAGTTAGTTATAAAATTATTTCTAAATGATTGAAAATAACCTTTTATTAGAGTATAAATTCATTTCAAATCTAAACATATCTCCGAATATATCACAAAATTATTAAAATTGAATAAAATATAAAAAACAAATTTAACAGCAAATGAATTATTAAGATATGATTTCAATTAGAATTTAATGGATTCATCACTTTGTTATCAAAATATCAAAGAGTTATTGAAAATATTTGAGTTTAAAATGACATTCGGGTGCTATCGCGTCAAAATAGAAGCCATTCGGGGCACGACCTCTGCCTGGACTGGCCCGGACTCGACTAGTTCGCCGTCGACTGTTATCTTCCCGACATTATCAAACGGCTCGATCCGAAAGGCCCGGACGGGCAGAAAATTGACGTATGGAAGGTCCGGATGTGTGCCTTTGTCCAGTGCCAGCAGGAATTGGACGACTTGTTTGCGCGAAACGTTGCCGCGAATGAAGACCAACCAAATGAGGCCGTCATCGAAGGTGGCGTTCGGCGCAAAGATGGCGGTCGAAGAGATGTGGGTCTGGAATGCGGAGTAGATCTGAATGAAGATGTCATCAATTGTGACCCATTCCGAGGGCACGGCTGAACTCAATGGTGGAACTGTTGTACAACTGCTGTCCGCCGGAAGATAACTGAGTATTGCTCTCTGTTTGCGCAATACAAACGACCGATAGAGCGCCCAAAGTGTGAATCGGGGCTCTCCTAAAAACCTGAGCCGTTCCGACTCGATGTCGATGTCTGCCATTAGACCCCAACCGACCGAAAGGAATGAATAGTAAGTATTGGCGTGTGTTGTGACGCGAACTAAATCCATGGGCACTGGTCTGCCCTGAGTTACGTGTAGTGTGCAGTCAAACACCGGGTCTATAGCTAAAAGACCGCTGAGAAAGGCTTGATTGACTGCATGTGCTAATCCATTACCAGAGCCGCCCGGGATTATACCCAAAGCGATAGGAACTTTACCATCAGTTAAGGTATCATTTCGTTTCGTCAAACCGTTGACCACTTCATAGAGCAAACCATCGCCAGAGACCACAACCACTGCCCGATAGCGGGTTATCTCATCCATGTCTCGCATCAATTCGAACGCATGGTTTGCGTGATCTGTGATCTGAGTCTCAAAATTGGTTTCACTTTCTTTAAGCACAGGTTTTACAAACTTCTCGAATATCTTAAGAGCCCGACCTCTGCCACTCTTCGGGTTCACTATAAACAATAGCGGCTTTACGTTAATACTGTTGTTATTATTAATACTTTTGTCATAATTTAAGCTCAATATTGACTTCTTCCAGCCGACGGCCTCCTCGTAGTTGTCCTCTCGGGTCAAGTGCTTACAAATTACAAATTTGATTAGTTTTCGCTTTCGCTGAGATCTGCGAATACGATAAGCGATTATATTCAGCAATACTTTGTGCGAAGTCTGATCCACACTATCGATAGTACAACCGATTATGTCGACGACTGCAATCAATTTGTGTCTCGCTTTCAGTCTCTCCTTAAACCGATACGAAAGCACTGTTTTGCGCAGTTCGACAGCACAGGCAGTCATCACATTGTCGGCGGTCAGTATTTCGAGATTGTCTTCGCGTATAATATCATTAATCAATTCTTCTTTTTGTTGATCTAATAAATAGTGACCATTCGTGTCAATCGTTGATTGCATTTCATTCGTATACACATTTGGCGTTATTTTCATTTTTATTTTTTAGTTCAAATAAATAGTTAATTAAATATGACTTGACTTTCGCTTAACTTTCTTATATTTAAAAAAAAAGATTTAATTTGTGTTGTTATCGAATGTAATTTATATCTTTAATATATTAATTATTAGTAGTATTTAAATCTGGAATTCAGCCAAAAAAAGTCGTTTCGATATCTGAAATATGTGTTAAAAAAGTTTGTATTAGTTGTCATTAATTAAGATAAGATTTGATTTATTTGAATTTATTTGATTCCTGGCTTTTAAAATATAATTTTTTATATATAAAAATAGATTAATTAGTATTAAAGTCCAAATTTTTGACATTAAAAATCTTTATTATTTAGAGAAAGATAAATTAAAAATTTATTACAAAACATTGACTTGATTAATTGTTTTACACTTATAATTTACTTTTTAAAATAGCAAGGTGAAACCACTATAAAACGAGATAAAATATAAAATTGTAATTATACTCAATTTTAAAGCAAATACAGAGCATTGCAAACAATAATCAGAAATATTAATTCAAATTATTAAATAACAGATAAAAAGAGTTTAGAAATTTAGTTTCAATTGCAATATATAATAAAAAATTAAATAAACGCTAAATAACGTCATTTCAATTTAACAAATGTCATTGCTTCAATAGGATTATATAATAAAAAATTATATTTGAATAGTCATTATTACAATATTTTAAATCAAATATAATATAATAGTTAATTCAATGTTAATTTAATTTTGAAAATAAATTGTATATTTCGTCAGAAAGAATACAACTGTAAACACAATAATTAATTATAATGACAATGAAAATCCGTTTCCATTCGTTATAATAAAAATGTGTCAATTAATGCAAATATTCATAGACTCGAAAACTTTACTAAAAAATCAGTTGAGAGTAAAAAATCATTGAAAAGATAATGCGATTAAACATCAATTAACTATCACTAAGCGTGAAAAAAGCGAGCCCGGAAGTTTTTGGCAAAATACTTTCCGACGTAAATTAGTCTTGCAAAACTAGCACACTATTTCGAAAGTCCCATTTAAATGGAAAAATACAAATTGTGTTAAAAAATAGGAAATCCAATACAACTTTCACTCACATTTAAATGAGTTATTGATTTTGCGTTTGCAATTGCAAACTAATCGATACATTTACATCATTAATGTTAGTAAGATTGCAACAAATCAATTTGCACATTTATTAAAAACTTACCTTTTTATTAAGATAACAAATGTAGGTGCACAAATTACAGGCACTTTATGCGATTGAGATTTTCTTAGTTTAAGTAATCTATAAAAAATATAAGTGTTTTTAAAATATCAAAATATATTTTACATTTTTGTTTTGATATGAGCTGATACGCCAAACATATGATACGATTGTATGTTGTTCTGAACAAACACTTAATCAATGAGAATATGTTTTCAGTTTAATTAATGATAAAAATCTTGAGTTAATGTCTGTTAACAAAAATATAGTTCTGAGCTCTTATACAGATGTATGTATTGACAGTTTGAATGAAAGTGGCATTTGTTTAGCGTTTTTGGTGATTTCGGTTCAACCAAAACAACATTTCTCTACACAAACACAGATTGTATGGAAGAGAGAAAACCGAGTTTTTGCAGTTGTAGTGACTTTCATATAAATTGTGTCAATTGCGCAGATATTCTAGACATGGGTTGCTTAGGAGACTTTTGCCTACCTTACAGGTATATTCCAGCTTTGCCAGTTTTGAGAAAAATATTTTTGTTTCTTATTTCAAGGTTAGCTTCATCAATTCTAATTGGATTGAACAAAAATGCATAAATACATTAAAGTTTTAGACAAATATTCTTTTGCCAACTCAATTATGTCTTATTGTTTACTAGTTTTGAATGCTATAAATCAGACTAAATAAACAAACATAAATTTAAAGGATGTTTTTAATCCTGAATGCAACGGTATACTTTACATTTTTAAGATAGATTTAAATTTTAGATTAAAAAACTCCCGGAACACTTAAAATCTCTGGGTCTTTTGTTATAAATTGGGTTGATATATATATATATATACGTATATATATATATATCCAGTATTTATACATTAACACAATATAACACAAACATAATATATTAATATATATATATATCTTATTAATTTAGACATTTTTTAAATATAAGAAATGATCAATCATTTTGTTTTTGTATTTTTAAAATAAATTACTTCAAAACTAAATTTTTTAAGACTCATGACAACTTTGATTACATTGAAAATGATATTTGTTTTGTTTTTTGTAATAATAGCATTAAACGCAAAGAAACTAAAATTTCTATCCATTGTATTCCGTAGTTTAAAAAATAATAAAATTGTTATTTTTGTTTACAAATAATAGGTTTTAAAATAACAATTTTGTACTTGTTTAGTAGACATAATTGAATTATTTCAGTGAAAACCATACGTTAAAAATATTTAATACTTCCGTGTTTAAAAACGCTTAAAGTAAAATAATATTTTTAACCTTTACTATTTCTGCTAGAATAAAAAATTCGCATGA
>JAQFXP010001789.1:0-17627 GCA_034693685.1 Belba bartosi
TATACGAGTACTTTAACATTATATGTTCATAAAACCTGCCGGCGTTGACATAATTTGTTGCCGTTAACAGGGATTGCACTTATCCCAGTTGCCTATAAGCGGGTCTAACTGTAGTAATAACAAGAAGATTTAACTGGTTACAATTAATCATTTTTAAAATTAAGCAAATAAAATTTTGAGTAAATTAATCAGTGAATTAATTTAAGTTGAGATATATTCCTGTACGTGTTATGTTACTTTGCTCGATTTTTGTCCGATTTAAAATCTTGCTGTTTATAATACAAAAAATTAACATTATAATTTATAAGAAAAATTTACTGTAATTTTATATAATATTTCATAATTTGTATTATTAAATTAAAATATAAATAAAAATTGTTTTGTTGCAGGGTGATTCTGGGGGTCTAGTAATTCAATACTTAAACGGAAGAGCAGTACTTATCGGTGAGTTGTCGTCGACAATAAAAAGAACAACAGATGGAGTGTTTGTGGGAGAATATGCAGAATATGTTAGAATCTCTTTTATTGTTGACTGGATTGTTGATACTATAAAAAACAATACATTTTATTACAATTCTAATTAATTCGTTTAATTTTTTGTATTTTATGCATATTATTTTCTTGATTGCATTTTTCTTTAAATATAAAATTATCTTTATTAATTAATAATATTTAACCAGATTAAATATATATTGAATAAATTTACAAAAATGTTCGTTTAATTGTAATTATAACCTAACCTAACTTAATATTAAATGATGTTAATCATAATTTTTGACCTCATTTTAAAAATTTAAAATAAAATAATATTAAAATGTTTTAATTTATAATAAAAATATATTGTATTTTAAAAAGTATTATCTTATCAAGAATATTTGTATTAATGTATTTAATAATGATTCATATTATTAATGAGCATAGAAATTATTAATATTTATTTGCTTTAAAATAAAATGCTTATTAATAAAATAAATTGATATTTAAAAACTAACTATATTAAAATTATTGTTATATACGGTATATATAATATTTAAAAATAGATTTAATCAGCTAAAACAAATTTTAATATTGTAGAAATCCGGCTATTGTTAGCAAACAATAGCCGGATTAAAAGCTAATAACATAAAAAAAATGCATAATTGCATTTTAAAGGCAATAAGTGGTGTTATCGTACGATCACACCACTTATGACAAATCGGGCTGACACAGCGTCAGCCCGATTGAGGAGATAGCCAAGGAGGCCATGTGCAAAAGTTGACGTTTAATCGGCCGGAAACGAGTTTCCGGCCGATTGGTATAAATAAAGAGCACAAGCTCTCAATAATTAATTGAAGTTTTAATTTGTAAACTGTTTTGTTATAAATAAATACTTTGCAAAGAAAAGTAAGAGTTTTTGTTTGTTGGTGTTCGTGTGCTGGGTGGCCGGCGGCTCTGCCGCTCGGGCTGCCGGTCCGCCTCTCTTTGAGGCTGCGCTACTATTTGGTGGTTCGGTCGGGCAGGAGTGCCGGCCGAATCACTACAATATTATTTTGAAATTAACTAAAACATAATGACAAATTGTTTAGTAACTATAATTTTATTTATTATTTTAAAAATAAATTAATTTTTTTACTAATTAGATCTTTATTTTTAATTACATTAAATTATAAAATATACAAATCTTTTATAAGTTTTATAAAAAAAATTATTAATAATTTGCTGCAAAAAATATATTACACAAGATAGTATTTTGTTGTCAAAATATAAGATAAAAGTTTGTTTTTTATGTTTAAAATCAAAATATCAGTAAAATATTAAAAAATTTATTAAAATTATTTTTAAATTATTAATAAATAATATTTTTAAGAAATATTATTACAATTTACAAATAAAATAATTAAACGTATATTTTAAATAATGATTGCTTTGTCTAAATTTTAGTTTAATAATTTAATTTATTTAAGCATCAAATTATTTAAAATATTATCTAAATATATTATGAATTTATTTGAAATAAATAAAAATTTATTGCAAATTCTTATTATAGAAAATGAAAAATAATATACTGTTTAGAAATAGTTTGTATTTTATAAGTTATAAATTATAATCAATGAGTCGAACCATAAAATAAGAAAATTGTTTAATAAACCAAATATTGTCACGATTATCTTTAACATGTAGAAATATAGTTTCCGGTTATATGTTTCTTTATATTACTTTGATTAATTTTAAAGGCAACCAAATATAACAGAAATTTATATATATATCAGATTACTAAATATAAATGACATAGACAAAGCAGACAAATATGAGTTTAATTATTACTTTATTTATCTCAAATACATAACATTTCTAACTTATACTGATATCGCCTTAATTCAGCTGAAAAATACAATTATTTTTCAAATTGTTGGCAATTATTGCAAAAATAATTCAATTTGTTTACCAAAATTGAAAATTTTTAATAAAAAAAAAGAATTTGCAGTAATTATTGGTTTTGGCATGTTAAATAAAACTTAGAATATAATTGGACCAGTACAAATTGCTTGGCTAAAATCTGAAACCTTAAATGTTGATGATGAAAATGGCAAATTAATTATTGCATGAAAAAGAGCAAATAACAATGGATCATTTTTGAGATTAGTAAGAAAAAAAATTAATACAAAAAATTAACATCATAATTTAGCATAAGGATAACAAAATAAGTGAAGCAACGGTGATAATTTTTGAATAACTTTTGAATTTGAAAAGACAATTAAATTAAATTTAATTTGTTTTTAAATAATATTAATTGAAATATGAATACATTGAAAAAATAATTTTAAATTCAGTCATAATTTAAAAAACGCTAAAATATCGTAATTATACTGCGAAATAATTGACGCAACAAATGATTTAATGCTATTAATATCCAATAAAACTTCCGTTTTTCTTCAAAACTTCAACTAATCGAGTAGTCATTGTGTCGGCCAACGTCTTGAAGACAGTTTCGGGTAATATTTTCCAACTTGCGGTAATCGCGGTTCGAAGTTCGGTTTCAGTATTGAATTGCCGTCCATTCGCATATACCGAACGAACCAAAATACCGCAAATGTTCTCAATTGGATTTAAATCCGGGCTTTTTGATGGCCAATCCAAAATAAGAACAAAGTTTTCCCGAAACCAGGTTTTAGTCTCATTAGAAGTGTGTATACTACAGTTATTCTGTTGAAACACCCATTCTTGTCCACCAATTTCTTCTCCAAACGGTAATAAATTATGTTTAAAGACATCAATATAGTTCTTCGATGTCTACCTTCCATTAAGAAACACAATCGGAGTCTTACCCGCATAGCCAAACCCGGCCCAAACCATTACCGATCCGCCGCCCATAGCCCGATTTGAGTAATACTGCGGCTCTTTGCGAATATCGTGCCAATAGTACTGGTTGCCGTCAGGACCGTCCAAATTAAACTTCTTTTTATCACTAAATATTATTTCGTTCCATTTCAGACCAAATGTCACTTTTTCTGTGGCACAAACAACCCGATCGCTAATGTGATGCGGTTTGAGATCAGGTCTCGGCTTTCGTTTTTCGTATTTTAGATTTGGCGAAAAGCTGATAATTTGCTGAACTCTTTGCACAGTCAATGGGATCTTTTGAGCAAACTTTATGTCTTTGGCAAACACTTGGCCAGTGCTGGCGGCCCGTAATATTGACCGCTCGGCGCGCAATGTCAAAGTACGGGGCCTTTCAAAGCGTTTGTTTTCCCGTAATTTTCAGGATCTCTCAAAAATCGACTAATTGTTGATTTATTGCAACTAACTCTGCGCGCGATTTCTGATTGTGACATGTTTTGCTCATTATAGGCCAATATTTGACCGATTTCTTGTTCGGTTAGATATCGCTCTTTCGACATCTTTTTTGGTTTAAAATTTAGTTTAAAATTATAACATATATATCTAAAAGTTTACAAATTACCTTTATTTGCCTTTATTTCAGTTAATTATTTAATAAATTTCACTTAAATTAGAATTTAATTCAGAGTTGCGTCAATTATTTCGCACTTCAAAAACAAATAACAGTTGTTTTAGCAAATGTTTGTTTACAAAAAATGTTCAAATTTTTACATTTTGTTAATATTACAGTTTAATAAAAACAATTTCAACAAATTTTTAATAGCATTTGTTATTAGCGAGAAAAATTAAAAATACCCCCGTTGCTTCACTTATTTCGTTATCCTTAGTATTTATGCTTTTATTTTTGATAATAAATGGAGCATTAACAAATAGGCATTTAAAGGACCACTTTTAGGCACTGAAACGTATGGGTCAGCTCGTCATTTATATTATTATCAGATGTGGCCACATTTCATATTTCAAAAGAGTTGATTAACACTTTAACTGTTTAATACAAATACAAAAATAATATAAATTTATCTGCATCGTCCTAATGTTGATCTTGTAGGTCTTTGCAGATATATTGTTTTTGTATGTTTAATAAATGGTATAACAGCTAACGAACATTTTGATTTCTGATCTTTTGTCTACTTCTGATTATTATAATTTAAAATTTTATTAAACTTATGATAACTTTTTGAGAGTTGACTCAATAAGATTCGACTCCTTTTTCATACATTTTGATGATATAATAGACTTAACATATGTATTGGTTGTTAGTTCTAGTTTAGGCACGAATTAATGTGTGACTTATTAATAAGTCTAAGAACTCATTTTTGATAAGTTTTAGTTTAGTTTAAATGTCTAAAGACTTGTAATACGTCTGTAAACGCTTCAAAAATAAATTGTTTTATGAGTTAATTAATCTGGTCGTCAGTTAACAATCTACTCATCCAGAGCTGTCGCTACGTCATCCCGAGCGCCGACTGTCCCAAACCAGATGTAAGACGTTTAGCGACTCTTCAGCACTAAAAAGGCACAAAAACCATCAAAATTGGCTTTTAAATAGGTGCTAAAAATATGCATCATTATTCGTTTTAATTAATATTACCGGGTTTCTTGCTACTCGTAATAATGTTAGTTAATTGTCTGACTAAATTATTTTACTACTTTTATAAAAAATTAATAAATATTATTATTTTATTATAAATTCGTTAAGCAATAAAATTTATTTAAAATAGACTAAATATATTGTTATATATAAAACTTTTGCCAATGTTTTGTTAAAACCTTAAACTGTTTTTGAAGTTCAAGTAAAATATATTAACACTTTAACACTTCTTTATAACATAATCATTAAGTTTTTAAGGTTTAGACCGAAAGAGTATGTTTAAATATTATTAAAAATATATTTCGATTCAAAGTTTGTTTTGGCAATTTTAAATACAAATTATACATTTAGTTTGAAAATTAAAGCAAATTTATTATTAAATTAATTTATTTTAGCAAATAATTATTTTAAAAAGTGTAATTTACAATTTCAGATTATATTAAGTTAAATTTAAGTAATAGAAAATATTTCAATATATAATTCATAAATATTTTAAAAAGTTCATAACATCCATTTAAAATTATATTGAAATTAAACATTTGGTTTAGATTAAATTTTTAAATTAAATAATTTTGATAAAAAGTTGAAATAAGTTGTTTAATAAGCTAATTTTAACTTTTTATTAAAAGGATGTAATTAAAAAATTTAAACAAATAATTTACACAATTTATTAAATTAATTATTGATAATTAGCTATAATGTCAAAATTAAAGAGTTTGGTAAACGTATTGAAAATTTTGTTTTGCGCAATAAAAATAATTAATTTGTTAAACGCTTTACTTTGGAAAGCATTTCTTAAAATACTTGTAATGACATAATTAATTGAATAAAATGTCAAAACACAGTCAGAAAGTGGTCGACACAATGTAATAGATCAATAAATAATAAAATCGAATGATTTTTAAGGGTTTTCTTATTCATAAATTGTTAAATTGAGAAATTAGGTAAATTCGGGTCTTTTTCGACAAATGTGTCACTCGTTTAAAGGATTTTACTAATAAATATCATTCTGACGGGAATTATGTGCTTTGGCCAAACTTAGCTTTGTTCGTTATTTAAAAAACATGTATAAAAACGTTTGAATAAATTTTATTTTAAAGTCTTTAAATCTGTCAAATTTGCCACAAATTAAACCAATTTAGACATTTTGGGATTATTTAAAACAAAAATTGTATGAACAGAGTTGGATTACTAAAGACATTCCGATATTGATTCAGAAAATCAAATATATTATACGCAAAGAACCTGAAAATTTATACCAATAGTTAACGAAAAGGTTAAATACTAAAGTCTAAACTGCGGCCGATTAAGGTGTCCCTTCAGTAATTAATTAATATTTGTAACAACTTTAATAAATATAATTTGTAATATAAATTTTTAATTTTACTTAATTTATTAAAAATAAATATAAATTTTAAACTAAATTTTGGCTCGATTTTATTTTACAATGGTTATATTATTTTATATTTAACCTAGCGTCTCCTAAACAGCCCGTTTACTTTTAACAAAAAAACTTTTGTGATTAAAATTATTTTATTAATAAAGGGAAAATATTTAATTTTTTTACTTACAGACGAGATAAATTAAAAACTATATTAATAGCGAGAAAAAATTGTACAGTATCGAATTTGAGTAGTCTATTTTTGAACATGTATTAAGATCATACTGTGCATTCATATTTTTAATTAATATCAGTTTAAATTTTGAAACTTTTAAAACAATGAAATTTTATATCTTTTTAACAAAAAATATTTTTTAATCTATTAATTTGATATATTTCTAAATACTGTACCAAAAGATATTTACTTAAGAAAACATTTTAATCATTTAATTAAAATGTTTCAATTATTAATTTGTAAGAATAAATCTGATTTAATAAACTATAATTATATTATTTCTTATATCTCATACCTAGTAATGTGCATGTTTGTTTACTACATTGAGAATGAGCTTCAAATTCAAAACTACCCAAACGTAACGACTGAGAACTGCGGTATTGGTCGGGAATCACGACTTATGGATACGACTTGTTTTAAATGGTATTGATTTGAGTTTTACTCATTTATTAGTTAAATATTAAAATTATCAAGTTATGTTTATTACATTTATTTATTTTAAATTTATTTTAAGGCACAAACAGACAGATATGTTACCTCGAATAGAAAATGGCAGAAATTTAATGAGTGGTGAAATGCCCTGGCTGGTTTGGGTTAATATAGCTTTAACATCTACTAAAGGGTGAGTTTGGTAACAATTGATTAAATAAAAACATTTAATTAAATTTTATTTTTAAATTAAACAAAATAAATTTGCTAAGTAATCAAAAGTTAGGCATGAATAAATATACCATTTTTTACTGTTTTTAAATTTTATAATATATTTATAAAGAAAATTATTGTTACTTGGAAGAGGAAACTACAAACTAAAACTATATATACAAACAATTTTTTGGATTAAAAACTTAAAAGTTTATTTTAACTTAAAGTGAAATAAGAGAACTAATAGAGCAAATTTTCATATCATTTAGTTTTTAATGGCAATGCCATTAAAGTGTTTATAACTTTTACATGTTTATTTGCATTATATTTTATTACAGTTAATACAATTAACGAAGATTATATGCTTTTTTAATTTAGTAAAAATATATTCAATTATTATTTGTTATTTTCTTATATTAATAATTTATAATTAAAATGTAAGAATTAAAAACATTCTAGAGCATTAATTATTGTTTTTAGAAGAATAAATTTTTCATAATGTCATTATAATTTACGCATTATCATAAATGAGATATTTTATAGAATTCAAAATATTTTTGCTACTTACAAGTTAGTTTTACTTTTGATTTAACAATTATAAAAGACATATCTGCAATGGCTTACTCCCCTTTCGATAAAGATATAAACCAGGTATTAAAAAGTTATATGTTGTGCCAAAAATATATAAAATATGATAATTAAAAAATTATTTTCAAATGCCAATAATTTAAATAAATATAAGTAAAAACCAATTTACTCTTAAATAAATTATATTGTATCAGCTAGTATGTCTAGCATTGATCTGTAGTATATAGCATATGCCCAGATTCTTATTATAATTTGTGTATAATTTTTACTACAAAACTTTTCTGAATAACATTTGTAAATAAATAAACCACGATAATTAATCAATTCAAAATTAAAAACAAAAACATTGTTACTCTTATTTTACACTATTTCTTAATAATCAAAGATTTAATTATTTTAAAAATTAATACGTTGCTTTTGTCTTGATCATCTGATTAACAATTTTTTATTCTCATACATCGTGTGTTTAAATTTAATTTAATTTTACAAATATTACATCATTTAATAAAAATTATTTGTTTATATAAGCAAATCCTATCTTTAATTAATTGTAACATTATTTGCGATTGTTTTCTATTATGAAGTTTATGTTCTGAATGTTTAACTCGTGACTATAAACTTACTATGAGTGCCGTTTACTTGTTCACGGCTTTAAGAAACTTGATTACTGTTTTTGGAACATATATGGCATGTAAAAACTAACTATATTAGTTTTAGCCGCAATTGGGGACGTTAGAGGTCTTTTTGGCTGTATTGTTTATGCATTGTAAAATATGATTTCTTTATAAATCATATGCAATAAGTTTACCATTTGACTCAAAAATTATTATTTTTATTTCTTTTGTCGTAAAATAATGTTTCTAATTATTTTGAATGGTTTTTATCATGCCAATTAACCAAAAAAATCAAAATTTTATTTTCTCCCCATATAAACTTTACCACCAAAAAGCCCCCTAACGTTCCCAATTGCGGATAAAACTAATATAGTTAGTTTCTAATTGCCTTATATGTTCCAAGAACAGTAATAAAGTTTCTTAAAGCCGTGAACAAGTAAACGGCACTCATGGTTAGTATAGAAAAGGTAAGTAATAATTGACTCTATGAGTCAGAGTTGGGTATCATAGGTACTGTATATAGCAGCGAGAGGCAAATATTAAGAGTTCAAAAGTGTTAGTTATCTTTCTTACTGTTTATTAAGATATACAAAACAATATATTTGCAAAGATATCTGAGGCCTATCTAAGGCCTATTCAGATAACATGTTTTTGTATGTTTAACAAACAGTAAAAGAGCTAACTAACACTTTTGAACTTTACTTATTGCCTCTCATTGGTATATAGCAGTAGTCTTCAGTTATAAAAGTTGGAGACCAGTTGGAGAACTCTTAATAATTGGAGACCAGTGGTATATAGTATAGTTTTCAGATTAATGCTATGCTTAATAGCTAATACATTACAACTTATTTAAGAGAAAATTAGTTTTTAATTATATTTCCTAAAAATATGGGTATTCGGAGATAATTTTTTAATTAAGATAAATTATATTATATATTTTGGCACAATTGTGGCGCAAATAACTCCTTAATACCTGGTTTAGATTCTCATCGGAAGGGGAGTTAGCAAAATAAAATAATTTAATTATTTTAATAAAATTTTATTTTGTTGGTTTTAAAATAAAGTAAAACTTAAAAAAATATTTAAATAAACTAGCATGGTGTTATGTTTGGCATATTTCAATTTAACACTTTATTTATTTATAAAAACAATACAATTTATTTTCTAAACATAATTTTTAAATACTGTATATTCATGTTAATATTTAATTTAACAAATTAAAATTTGTAAAAATTTGGATAATTTAATTATTTAAGACAAGCCATGCATGTATACTGTTCTGGCACAATTATTAATTACAGATGGATTTTAACTGCTGCGCATTGTTTAAAGTAAATAATATTTATAAATTATTTATTTAAAAACTGTTATTTTCTGTATTTGTTACAAATTAAATATAACTGTACATTGATTAATTTTAAAGGGTTCCAAATGCTAAAATAGATACTGTCTATTTTTATACTGGATTACTAAATATAAATGACGTAAATCAATCAAGCAAATATACATTTAATCGTTACATCATTCATCCCAAATACGAACAATTTGTTATTTATTTTGATATCGCCTTAATTGAGGTGAAGAATGCAATTAAATTTCAAATTGATGGCAATTATCGCAAAATTAATTCAATTTGTTTACCAAAAATGGGAATTTATAACGAAAAAGAAGAGTTTGCAATAATTGCTGGTTTTGGCATGTTAAATGAAACTCAAGATATAATTGGGCCAGTACAAATTGCTTGGGTAAAAATTGAAACCTTAAATGCTCATGATAATGATGGCAAATTGATTATTGTAATGCAAAGAAAAAATAACACTGGAGCATTTCCGAAAAGTGTAAGCTTGTAATACAAAATAAAAATAAACAATGTAATTTTAATTTTTAATTTAATAATATATAATATTTCAAAGCCTGTATTACAAAATCTAAATATAAATAATAACTGTTTTGTTGCAGGGTGATTCTGGGGGTCCATTAGTCCAATACGTAAACGGAAGAGCAGTACTAATGGGTGTGGCATCGTGGGAATCATGGAGCATTGATGGTAATGGAGTTGAGACTGTATATGCAAAATATGTTCGAATCTCATATATTGTTGACTGGATTGTTGATACCATAAAAAACAATACATTTTATCGCAATTAGAATTAATTCGTTCGATTTCCTCTAATTTATGCAATTTATATTATTTAATCAATTAAAAAATTTAATTGATTTTATTATGATTGATATATAATCTCTACATCCAAAATTATTTTTCAGGAAAGTATTTTTTATTTTAAATAAATAAATAAAATTTAATGTAAAATATAAAATAAAGCAAAAAATTGTACAAATTACAATACAATTATTCAATAATACATTCACCATTAAGTGCAGTACATTTACAGAATGTCTCAACCACTTTCCAATAGCCGAGTCCACTATATTTTAGTTTAATTAACTCAACTCTTTTTTTAATTGAATATCTTTGAAGCATTTTTTGTATAAAATTATGATAATTACTTAATATAAAATTTTAGTCAAATTGAAAATAATCAATAAAATGTGTTAAAATAGTCTAATTTACTTTATAATTACATGCACTAAACTGTAAAAATTACGGTATATATTTAAATTATAATTTAAACAAATATTTCAAATATAGTTTGCAATTATTTTATACTTTTAATTTAACTTATTTTCAGTTTTTACTTATATGCAAATACTAATTATTCTATGCGTGCATTAAAAATTATTGACTCATGAACAATTTACTTATAACTAGAGTTGTATGCATCTTATAGTTCAAAAAAGTTAATTAACACCTTATACCATTTGATAAGCATACAAAAACAATATATCGGGCCATTGCATATATATTGTTTTTGTATACTTATCAAATGGTATAAAGTGTTAATTAACTTTTATAATCTATGAGATGCATACAACTCTGCTTATAACCGATATACTTAGCATTACCAATCGCATAAAAGTTGCCGGTGCTTATAAAAATATTTACTTAGAACCGATTTTACTTATAACCGAATGTTTGTGTATTTTCTACATACAAAATGATATTTAAAAAAATATTTTTCATTTGGTTAAATAAATTAAATTTATTGTATTGCATAAAATAAAGCAAAAATTGTGTAACTATTAAGTGCTTTTGTTTTGGATCAATTTCCAAATGATTACTTTAAAAAGTATCAATCATTAAAAGTCCAATATAATATAATGTATTTTAGATCAGGGATCAAGCAATAATTTTGAAAATTTGAATTAACCCCCCTGAGCATTTGGTCTGCAAACAGGTATTTTTCCTCAACTTATTGCGGGCCGCCTTTGGCGTCCGGCAAATATTTTTTATTTTATGGCCAAAATTAGAAATTTTTTTCTAAATTGGGGCTAAATCCGGTTTAATTCTAGTTAATTTAACAAAATTCAGTTTAAATTCAGTTTAAATCCAGTTAAATTAAATAAAATTTTATCACAAATATATTGGTTTTTTGAGCGTTTTTGGAAAAATCCTTCCCTGATCCCCCCTAGGTTTTTGGCCAAAATTTTGGAAAAAAAATTCTCACCCTGATCCCCCTCTGGATCGGCCAACCTTCTCAATTCCTGATTTGTATATACGTTTAAAATATAAGTTTTATTTACTTATATTCTATAAAACAAAATTATATTTTTACATAAAATGCATTTTTTAAAACTAATACCAGAGAGCTAACATTTACAAATTTAAAAGCACTCTAGAAGAAATTTATTTTTAAAATCAATTTGTTTTTATACATAATTATATATTTTTTTATTTCTTATTACGTTATTTCTTCATTAACTACAAAAATATACACGCTAACTAATTTGTATTTAAACTTGAAATAATATAATAACAATTAACACAAATAGAACAAAAATGTTTTGACTACATACTAACATAAAAGCAGATAAATCTATTAAATTATTAATACATAAAGCAAAGTAATTCTAAAACTATATATCATTTATATGTTATTGCTAGTACATAAAAAATAAATTTTAAAATAAATTTCTCAATAATATCAAATTTAACATTAACTAAAAATAAACAAATTCCAATAATATTAAACAAAATAAAATAATGAAACTATTTATAATGATTCGAGGACTAAAATTTTTATCTACTTTGGGTGATATTGCTTGAATATTTGTGGTTGTTAATGGCATATTTGTAGTTGTCATTTTAAATAATGTAATTTTATTAATTTCTATTGAGCTATTTAAACGAAATGAACATTTAATAAAGCCATTTAAATTAACAAGCACGGAATCACTCGTTGAATTAATAATATTAATATTTGGATCAATTTTAGTAATAATATTTCTAATTTGTTTATTTTGTAATTTATGTTCAAAGTTATCAACCAATTCAATAGCAGTTATATTTAGTTTTGAATGAAAAGCCAGCATTAGGTCCGGAATCCACGTAATTGAAGCCATTACCTGAATTGAATAAAATTGTTAAAACATGTATTAAATCAGGGATCGAGAAGGGAGGATCAGGCAAAAATTCCCCTCTGATTTTGAAAATTTGAATTTATCCCTTCCCCTTAGCATTTGGTCCGGGAAAATGTACCCTCCCTTAACGTTTTGCCGGCCGCCTTTAGGCCTCCGGCAAATTTTTTGGGTTTTTTGCCAAAAATTAGGAAATTTTTCCAAAATTGGTGCAAAATCCGGTTTAAATTTAGTTATCTTAACTATATAAATTCGGTTTAAATCCGGCACAATTTTATCATAAATATATAGGGGTTTTAAACGTTTTTAAAAAAATCCCCTTCCTGATCCTTCATAGATTTTTGGCCAAAATTTTGAGAAAAATCCCTCCCTTGATTCCTTGAATCGGCCGACCTTCTCGATCCCAGTATTAAATGAATATCAAAATACAGTCAGATATAAAATATACCGTAATATTGGTAAATGGAGGAACGACAAGTGCCTGCTCTAATACAACTTCATCTTGTTTTGACTCTTTAAAGTTTAATTCTTGATATTTGGTCCAGGATTGTTCATATTTTCCCTCCGCATGAATACTCTGCTCCAATTCAATAAATTTTTCAAAATTAACACGTCCACTTACTTTTATGCCTGCTAATAAACTTAAAACTCGTTTGTGTTGCTCTGAAAACATAATATTATAAGATGTGGTTCTCGAGAATGTCTTTTTAAACGTATCGGTATAAGTAGTCGGCGCGTCGTTTATAATTGTTTTATTGAAAACAGTTTTTGTTGCATCCTTATATTTTTCTAACGCTTCCTAAAATTGAAGATTATAATTTAAATTAAAAAAAATTTTACTATATTATATGAATTATAAGAAATACTTACATTGATATTTGTATCAAGTTGAAAATCAATTAAATTTCCATAGGTTTTAATTAGCACAGGCTTAGGTGTAGGTAAAATGGTAGGTATTAAATTTTGTGGCCTGGTAAATACATATTTTCATCAGTATGTTCAAAATGCAAAGAAAAAACACTTATATATTTTTTAATATTTAACCTGGATAGCGCACATCGACACCAAACCGCAAGAACTGGTTGCAAGAATAATGGCGCGCATCCAATGGTAGACAACATATCATTTGGCTTCTCATCATTTGGTAACATATTAGGCCTGAAAATAAGTTTAATTATTATTTTGCAATTAATTTTTTAACATTTTATTAAAATACTTTTGAATATCCAAGTAAACAATTTTGTTAATTTGGCATTTTAGTAATTAAACGCAAAGAAATTATTATAATATTGTTGCTTGTAACATATTTAAATTTTAATGTTAACTATGTAACTTAAGATATTTAAAATATAATTTTAAATTTAATATAAACGCTAAAATAGCTAGATTAAGATTTTAAAATAAAAATTTATAATACTCTGTTTTTTATTAACTATGCTATAGTCAAATAACATTTTTAAATTTAACATTTTAAAACAATAAATAATTTTAAATATTTATTTTAACAAATTGTGATTTTTATACATTTTAAATTTGTTTTTTTACTTTGGCAAAGTTAATAAAAAAATTTATTTTTATTTACAAAATTTTAAATAAAAAATTTTTAAATTCAATATTATGCATATTTAAAAATATTATTATTTGTTAAATTAAAATTTTAATTTAACTATTTTAATTTTATTTTAAATCTAAAATTATATTTTAACTGTTCTAACATACTTGGTTAAAATTTAAACATTTTACAAACCACAATTTTTTAATAGTTTATTGGCTTTTAATTAATAAAATACAAGTGAACAAATTTGCTAATTTGGATATTCAATAGTATTTTAACAAAATGTTTTTAAAAATTATCTGCAAAATAATAAATGTTTATGTTTTCCCAAACCATGTATTTGGCCAGTTGTTGCAAGCACAATTTGTTTGCTTTATTAAAATAAATAATAAAACAATATAAAACATTTTAAAAATTACTAGTTAATTAAAATTTATTAACTTATAAAATTTTTATTTGAATTTAAAAATTTTAGCAAATTTAGTTAAAGATTTGAACAAATTAAAAATTGTCAAATCCTAGCAATTTTTGCTTTGACTTAAACGATTAACTGATTTATATATTGTATAAACAGACATAAAAATACTTGTATATAAAATTGATTTACGTTATAATATTTACATAAATTTTAATATTACCGTATTGTCTCACATATTAGTATATGTACTTATATGGTAAAATATACAGTCACACTTTTGGTTTAAAGGCTCAATGTACATGTTACTTATAATGCGAGGTAAACCCAAACTTTAATAATAAACTTAAATTGTTTTAAATCTTACAATTTAATTTTTATTTAATTTAAAAAAAAATTTTAAAACAACTGATTTATACTCTAATACATACAATTTTCTTAACAATTTATTTAAACTTTTAATTATCAATTGTTTTCTTAAAATATTTTTAGAACTTATTTTAAATATAATTAATTCAACTATATTTCATTTATGCACAAATATTCTAAACGACTAAATGTAAATAAAAAAATTTAAGGTCAAAATATGTTACTATAATCGCATGATTTTTTATTTCTATTTTAATTTTAAATTGTTTTCACACTTTTAATAGTTTTGCTATTTAAACTTTAATATCTAAGGTTTTTTATAAAAAATATTTAATTAAAATTTATTTTTAAAACCGACTTATTTTCCTTGTTTTTAAGTACATGTACACATACACGGGGTATAAGTACATTAAGTTTAAACTGACTTTATATGTACATGTAATTACAGTATATGTGAAATAATTGAGTATATTAATTGCCAGAATTCGTAATCTGATAATACATTATTTAAAAATTAAAATGCCATTCTATTTTAATCATTATGCAGTAAAATAAAACATTAAATACGCATAAAATAAATACAAAATAAATCAATTTAAATGTTTAATTTTGACAAAAATGCAATCAATATTATAACTCAAAATTACTTAAATAAGTTTTGAAATATTTATATTCTTTAGTCCAGACAAAAAATGATAAAATATTTAAACGAAATTTATTTATAAATAAAACTAGATTTATAATAAGATTTTTATTTATAAGTTAATTTATTGTTTATCAGACTATTTATTTGTAAAATATTATTAAAATAATAATAAAAATAACGGAGATATTAATTGTTAAACAAGTGCATGTCCAAAATAGTTTTGGATTTTTCTAGAAAATGCACAAATTTTTTATTTGATTTTAAAAAGTCAGATTATTTAGAATACATTTTAATATATTAAAATGCTTAAAACTTTATCATGATTAGTTGATACAGTTAAAATTTATAAATATTTTATAAAAATATAATTAATTTTAGATTAAATTTAATTTAAAATGTTAAAAATTGATAATTTTAGGTCAAATAAAATATCTGTAAAATAAATATTAAAATAAATTAAATATTAATTTTTTATTAGTTTGTTTAAAAGTTTAAATATTATAATTTGTTATTTTTCATAAATATGTATATAATTATTGAAATGTAATTTCAAATTATTGGTTAATTTGAGTAGTAAATTTGTATAACATTTTCAACTAGCAAAGCTCACTCTAATTGCAATCAATTTGTTCATTTAGTATTTACCATTTGGACACAAAAATTGACAGATTTTTAAAACTAAAATTTCAGTTATATTTAATTATTTTATTTTAACAAAAATTTTAGTGAAAAAGTGGTAGATATCAATGTTATAAAATATAGCAATTAATTACAAATTGCAATCTTTTATTGGTCATTGCAAAAACTTTAGTCATTGCACTTCCTATTATGCTTTGGCAGATTTTTTGTTATTTTTACTAATTATATTTTAAAAATTTATTATTATTTTTTTGCTAAATCAAAACAAAATTAATAAATTTTATTTTAGTAAAAAAAATTTAATAAATAATAATTTAATAAAATTCGGGTATTTTGGGAGGTATGAGATCAATTGCCTTACAGCTAATGCAAATATTTTCATAAGTTTGTTGTGTCTTGTTTGTGTCATTATCAGTGATCTGACATGGAAGGAAAATCGCGATTTGAAAGGAAATCTCAAAGAGTCAGTAGAGATAAAGACCAACAAATAAAATAAATCCTTAAGTTTAAATATTGATAAGAAATTCTATTATACTTTTCTCTCAAACTCATAAACATATATAAATCTGCAATCAAATATTTTTCCGTTTAATTTTATTTTAATAAAAATAAAATTTTAAATATTTTAAATATGTTCTTAATATTCTGGTGACTAGGTAACGAACCCTCACACATTCCAATTTTTTCTTCATGTCAAAGCACTAATAATAATTAGTTTTTAAGTGCATTTTGTAAAACTTTAATTTTAACTTTTTATTAAAAAATATGTAATAAAAAATTTCAATAAATAATTTACACAATTTATTAAATTAATTATTGATAATTAGCTAAAATGTCAGAGTTTGGTTAACGTATTGGCAATTTTGTTTTGCGCAATAAAAATAATTAATTTGTTAAAATATTTACTTTGGAAAGCATTCCTTATAATACTTGTAATGACATAATTAATTGAATAAAATGTAAATTAAATGTCAAAAAACAGTCAAAAAGTGTTAGACATAATCTTAGGAAAATTTTTTTGGGCATATATGCCAAAATATCTGTACGTTAATACTTTTGTATCTGCTCAGATTGACACTAGTAAACATACCAGTCATA
>JAQFXP010001790.1:0-17618 GCA_034693685.1 Belba bartosi
GGGGGGGATAAATCCAAATTTTCAAAATCAGGGGGGGATTTTTGCCTGATCCCCCCCCCTTCACAATCCCTGATATATAGTAACTTGGCGGTAAGTAATTTAATGGCTTTTATTGATTTTATATTCTTTATAATTTAATACAGTAGTTTTCGTATTAACATTATTAAAGTTTGTAATAGCTTTTCTTAAACTTTTGTTTTTTCTCGATTAAATCAATTACTTATATTAAAAAGTGTCTTAAATTTTTTTAAAACAAACTACTCTAAACAACTTGCAACTTGTAAAAATAAACATTTTACAGAATTTATTTTAAATACCATTTACAAAATATATATTTAAGCAAAATATTAATATAACTAAAAACTAAATTAAAAGCAAATAAATAATTATTTATAAATAGTAAAATTATTCAAGTATATACAGTAGTATTTAAGTTAAATCATTGTAATAGTGATATATAAAAATTTAATCACAATTTTGATCCCTAACTGAATTTACTGTAGACGAAGAGATAATGATTTGTTTGGAAAAGTTGTCAAACATATCACCAATTGATTCAATAGATGGCAAAACACTCAGAATTGATGAATGAATGGAGAAATACGTAATGTTTTTGTGTGTTGGGAATCAATTGAGTGAAACGTAAAATAAATTTGAAATTTTGCAATCAATGACTCAATGACTGTACTGTATGTCTGAATGAGTTGGAAGTGATTTAATTAATTCTAGTTTTCGATACAATTAAAGACTGTTTACGTGTTTAAGTGGTCTCAAAATCAATTGAAAGTAATGTCATATTAGTGCCAATTGTCTACAAATGCAAAGTAACGCCAATTCGGATCCGTTTTCTAAAATCGGATTTATTTTTGGTTTATTAAGACTAAGTCTAAGTGCGACAGAAATAGTGGTTTCACTCAAATCAATGCAACTCTGGATTAACACTACGTTTGAATGTTTGGGTCATTAGTCGCGAACAGCACTGACCCGATTGGAGACTGACCTCAATCTCAATCCAATTCAACTTTTTATTACTATTATTATTATTATTCAGATATTTGTCTTAGACTTAGACCTAGACTTGGGTTAAGACTAAGTAAAACAATAAATTGAAACAAATTTCTGTTTCACTCGAAGAGAAAATCGTTTTTTGTACTCAATTTTCTATTTAATTATTTGTATTAAAAGACTGTAATAATAGAAATTGAAATCAATTTTCATTATTCGCAATCAAATGTGAGTTTTTATCCAATTATTTATTTTATTATATTTTTGTCTTTTTTATTGACTTTAATTAAGATTTTTGTTTTCCTAATAGTGTTTGTCGAGCGATGTCTGAAACGCCACAAAATGTTTGTCAGGTTTGCAGTCATTCAATACAATAATTAACTCAATAATTGTTTTTTCATTTCTAATCTCAAATATTTATTATTTTATTTATATCTTTAACTGAATTTTGCTTTTATTATAAAAGCTTTTGATTTGTATTTTGTTTTTTCCATTTTATTGCATCTCTTGAGTCAATATTTTTGATATCGCAATAAAATAATGTTTTTAATTGAATTAAATATTATTTTAATTGATTTTTTGTGTTTGGATTTTATTAGATAAATAAAATAGTGATAATTAGCTGTTAATAAATTTAATTGCATAAGCTTGTTAGTTTTTTAAAACTCTTCACCCCTCCCCTCCCCTCCCCTCAAGTGGTTTAATGAGTTTATATTAATTTTTATTAATTAAATATATTAGCAAAAGATAATTATAAATTGATTTTATAATGTGTTGTTCTAAACATGTTTGAATAAATATGGTTGGTTTAAAAAAAATATTTTGTACCTGCTAAATTTGTATACTGTATTTAAAATATACATTGTATTGCATATACAGCATCAAATTGATACTATCAATATGCCGTAGAGTATATTCAAGTACAGTATAATACAAGCATGGTACTGTATTTGCCAAGCAATCTAATGAAATACAAACATGATATATTATAATTTTTAATATAGAATTTATATCTAGGCGTTGAAGGCTTTGTTAATGTGTAGAAAAGCTTGAAATGATCAAGACAAATTTGTTTTAATTTAAATGACTTGATTTAATTGAATTAATTAATATATATTAGCAAAAATGATAAAAGCTAGAATGAAAGCATAAAAGCAACTTGCCGCAACAATACAATTAGCTTAAATTCCTTATTGTCAACGATTGAGTTAAATGATTAAAAGTTTCAGCGCTTTTGCCGCCCATTAAGTAATTAATAATCAATAAATGTATTGTTATTAAAATGGATACAAATATAAATAAAAGTGTGGTTTTGATTCAGTCGAGGCTTTCTATAAATTAATGTTTTGTTAGATATTTGTAAATAAAAGCCGAAATTTGAATGAAATTCTATTGTTTAGAAAACAATGAGTTTTAGATAAATTCTTATTTAAATGACTAAATGTAGACGACTTGATAGAGCGCACACACAGAGTCCAGGGCTCTCATAGGGTCTGGTGTAGGGAACAAATGATAAAAGCGATCATAAGTCACATCCCATTCCAATTGATCGGATGCTCCAGTTTTTGGATCTTTTTTATATAACTGAACTGAACTGAACTGAACTTCGATCCAAAGTTAGCCAATGCGTACATTCGCTGCTCTTTCTCTTAACGCTAGCTATAATTGATTTATACATTAAATGCAATTTTATTCACTTGAAAGACGGCGAACGTGTAATTTGATTTTAATTGATTCTTCAGTATTAGATAATTATTGAATTGAAGAGAAAAAAAATGATATGAATTAAAATATTGTTATTCTTTGCAACCCATCTATTTGTTGATTTAACCTTGAAATCCGAATTTATGTGATTCCCATACCTATTCCCTGACCTTTTGTTTTGTTTGACTCTTTTGCAAATGCTATTCACCGAAAGAGGTTCGGCTTCTGATAACTTGAGTTTAATTACAGTCTTCTCTCGGCCCCGAAAACCTCAATTAACGGTACTTTTGATTAATTATATTTATATATTAATATACAAATTGAATGCTTTGTATTTTGTAGTCTTAATGCAAATACTTTAAATTGTTTTAATTAATCGATAGATCAATATTTGTTTTAAATTGATTTTTTCTCGTTTTCATGTGTTGGCACAGGAATGCGGCTGTCGTTGTGAGAGTTGTGTCAATAATAATAGTATTCATTTGCACCGAGAGATTGAACACCTGAAGAGACAGTTGTCTGAACGGGAATACCATATAATGTCAATGGAAAGTCAGATTATGCTTCACGCGCGACGGTTCCCGAATGGAGAGATGAATGCAATGCAAGAGAGTTTGCACTTTTGGCAGGAAAAGTACGAAAGGTATGTCCGCTTCGGCTCTACGCTTCGGTTCTCTTATCATTGAATTGGTTTTAAACACAAATTGTTTTTATTTATTCAAATTAATAGATTACTCGAAGGCCACAGAAAACTTCAAAAAGTGAATCAGGGATTAGAAGACAAATTGTTGAGAATTGCCGACAAATTTGAAACCGAAAAGTCGGCGCTCACTCGAGATGTCTCAGATCTGAGCTCTAAGTTAGTCGACGCCCGGGTCTCGATTGCAGAGTTAGAGGAAGAGAGCGATCAGTATAAGAATGACTGCAATATTGCGGTTCAGTTACTCCAATGCAAACCTTCGAGTTTTGTGTCTCATAAGTTCAATACTGTAAGTCATTATCGCATTATTCGCTAAACTTATTCCAATTGAACCTAAAATACATGAAAACTAATGAATGCTTTTGTATCGACAGTTGCCGTCAGATCTTCAGGAGAAGGTTCGGCTGCAGATGAACCACAGGCGCACCCGTAGCCACCCGTGCAATACGTCACTCGAAATGCAAAACAACTCTAGTCCGAGCAATGGGGCCCGAGTTATTCGGGTGCCGATTATGTCGACATTCCCGCCGACGGCAATGGTTTACTCGATAAACAAAGTAAATGACGATTCGATTCCATTGGCCAACAATGGAAACAATGGAAACACTCAAAACGACTTAAACGGTTGTCCAGACTATGTGTCCGCAGCTATAATGGCAAAGGTTTTGGAGGAGAGGGACAAAGAGAGGAGGCATAGGAAGTCACAGAAGTGCCATCAGTGCCGCAACAGAAGGGCTTACGTCCAGTACATCGACGACGAGACGCAAACAAATAATGCGGTTCTCAGTAATGAAGACTATCACTACTCAAACACTATTCATAGGCAAAGATCTGAGTCTTCCTCGAGTATGGAATCAATCAATAATAGCAATACTTTTAGTAATAGTTCGAACTTTTGCCGCAATTATAGCAACGAAACCATAATTATTTGAGTAGAAACTCATTAACTCATTATTTGGGTCTTTACTCATATTTCCAAATTGATCCCCAATTCCAAAAATATTTTAATATTAATAATAAGTTTTAAATATTTGTTTTGAGTTTTCTATTTAAAGCAATAATTTTGACGTTTTATAGACAACAATATTTCGATTAAGAGGCGAATTAAAGTAACTTTTTTATGACTCGCACTTCAATCGAATAAATAGACAAAAAATTGAATAAATATATCATTAACTGCAGACATATTACGAACAGAAGTTTCAATTTTATCATTAGATTTGAAGATAGTTTTTAAATGTGTTCTTAATTTTTACACCAAATGGTCTGATTTTGATTGTATTATATTTTTGTTGATTCAAAAAATATTGTAATTTGTAAATAATGTAGAAAATAGTAAATTAGTTAAAATTTATTTAATAATAAAAATTAATAGAATATCATTAAATCGATTTTTTCGAATTGCAATCAAATATAACGAAATCATTGAATAAATGCATAGAAAATAGAAAATTATATTAATTTTGGTTTGAAATCAATGCTCGCATTCAGTCGACCGGAAAGAGTGAAGTGAAAGCCGTCTTAATCTCTGCGATCAGATCAGTGGTAGTAGTGCTTCGGCTATACTTAGCGAACGCCAATCGGGCGCACCGTCTGGTCAGCATCGAAGCGCCCAAAGCGGCCACAAGTGTTGGACTCAATTTCTGGTGATTGAGATCTATTGGAGAATTGGTTGTCGAAAATGCTTTGTGACTCCAGTAGGAGAATAGACCCATAGAGCCCGACAACAGGTCTCCCTGTCCTCCACACCGACGCGGACTTCCCTTTTCACTGCAAGTCACCACTGAGTGGCCGTCACTAATGATGTCTTCGCGTCCTTTGCGAACAATAGTGATATTTCCCAAAGTCTTCGCCAACTGCTGTAGCGCTGCGTTCGGATCATCGGTTGGGTTGGGTTCGGAGCGATAGACAGCGGCGTATAATCGATCGAATTCGGCAGCATTTGGGGTCAGAATAGCTTTGGTATAACCCCTCACTATCTCCGGGCACTTCGACACGAAGTAAAGTGCGTCCGCGTCTAAGACCATAGGTATTGATAACTCCTTTACTCTGTCTATAATACCCCCGACATTGGCCAGAATGTGCTCATTCCGGCCCAATCCGGGCCCTATCACCACTGCATGCAGTTTAGGCAGAAGTGAATTGATTTCTTCGATCGAATTAACGGAATCTAAATTCGGGTAAACTATAAGTTCGGGCGAATAGGCCTTAATGACCGGTGCGGACGCTCGGGTGCAGAACACATATGAGAGGTCAGCACCGGTTTTGAGCGCAGATATGGCTGCAAAATAAGGCGCTCCCGTGTACTCAACCGAACCCCCAATCACTCCTATCCGTCCCGATTGGCCTTTGTGTAAGTCGTCGCTTAAGACCGGAATTATCGAACAAACGATCTGTTGATCCGAACTAAACAATTCGTCTCCGCTTTTAGCCATCAATGGCTTCAACTCGTTTTGGTCTGAATTGTCGTTTTCGGACATCACTTCAAGAGTTAACTCAATTTAAATCACTTTTTCTTATCGTTTTGACATTCACTCGACAATCAGATGTCTTCTGTTTCGAAATAGAGACCAAAGATGGCGTTCAATGTGTTTGCGATTATATTCTGTATGCAATCGAGTCGTTGAACACAGTTTTGAATTTCAATCTATACTACAATTCATATAATATATAATATTATATAATTCTGAATACAATTCTTGTTTTGCATACTTATGCATAAAATCGATTTAATGTTTAATTAATTTTTTTATAATCAAATAATTACTCAAATATCAAGTAATTAAAAATTAGTTTTTAAATATAAAAACAATTTTAAATCGTTTAAACTTATCCAAAGTTACACAAAAGTAAAGAATTTAAGATATTTTTAGTGAATTTGATTTGATTTCAATGTATTTATTCATTCACTGATATATAGCTATAATTTTTCATTTAAATGACTAAACGTTTAAAACTTTATTTTTTTGGAAAATAATCTCGATTTACACGAATTTCACAGAAATTTCTTCTTTAATCTACACATTATTTTTTGTGTCAAAAACTTCTTTTTTATTACACTTTTTTTCAACATATTTTGAGTGCAATGAATCACTGAAAATATGAACAGAATTTCTAAAAATAAGTCTTAAATTTTTCAATGACTTATAGAAAAGTTTGAAAAAGTTCTTAAAAATTGAAGACAAAACTTATTCCTCAGGTTTGTGGTTGTCTTTTATGAATACATTTGCGCTAATCTGCAAATAGGAGAGAATCCTAACTTATATTTCAAAATATTAAGTTATTTGTTAAATAATATTTATCTATTTTATGCCAAAATAAAAAGTAACTGATCTCAACATTTTTCAATGCTCTACTAAATAATTTATTCAATAATTCAAAACTTTTTTAAACTAAAAGCCAAACAAAAGTCTTAACTAAGAAAATAAAACAGATTTGTTGAGTCAGAAAAGATGGCATTTAAATGGTTTTGGCAAAACATAATACGTTTGCTCTGATCTATGCAATAGAGTTGACCTCACGTTCAAAAGGGCTTACCTTTCATTGATATGTCAGAACTGAACAAATTTGTCAGTTTATATCATAGTCAACAGATTAGACGACTTGACATCAGTTTCACTTCAATTCTATTTTCAAACTCTATATCGCAGCTGAACGAGAGTCTAGTTTAGGCCAGACATCTCATACAGTACTTACAGTACTGTACTATTGGGGGGACCTCTCGGCTCAAACCTCAGCGTTGGTACGACTCTAAGAGAGAAATATTCTGTTAATTGACATTCGAAGACAAGTGCCCAGAGCTAAGAGCCAAGAGCTAAGGACAAGCTTCGATACAGAGAACCGCAAATTTGTTTGCAATTTTTGTATCGATAGTGAACTGTAATAATAGCGACAGTTGTTTAGTCTTTAAGAAGATTTAAATAAAGATATTTACTAAATATTAAGCAGATATAGCGCTTTCGGTATGTTTTGAGTCAAATATAAGAATCGGAATAAAAGTATTTATATTTTGTCAGTTGTTTTGATTATACTATAGAAGAATCCGAACTAAGTATTAATATTGAAAGCAATTGTCGATTCGAAGCAAAATATGCTGAAGTGTTCAGTCGATTGAACGGCTTATTTGAAGTCAAGAGAAGAGATGGCATTCTTATGTCGTGCAGAGCAGTGAATATTTATGCGATCAGTGAAGAGGTTTTGGCAAAACTGGTCGACCGCTACACAACTGCAGACTATACTGTATGAAACGATTTGGTTTAGTTGGTATAGTTGTTCGCATTTGTTAAGGTTAACGATTTTATGTGCAGATGAAGAGCTGCTAGTTATTCATCTAAAGGTAATTGTCTCCGGAGTGTCAAACAGACAGCAGGTATGCACACCAACACAGCATCCGATCTAATAGAGTCTCAGTTTTGACTGTACTGTATATCTGTATATATTCTATACATATACTATATTTATATATATACTCTTTTATTACAGTAGCGAAACACGAATTCAATTCGATTTAATGAATAAAAACAGATCAGCATTAAAGTCGACATTATTTTAATGGATGAGAACATAATTCCAATTATTTATTTACTCTATGTTTTATCACAAGTTTATTAGTTTTTATAACATATTTATATTTTGTTTATATGATTTACCATTTTTAGTAATCAAAACTTTTATAACTTATTAAGCGTTTCGTTATCCTATTCAGTCCTTCAAAAAAGTAATAAACTTTTTCTTTAAAATTTAGTTTAAATCAAATAATTTGAATAAGTTTTCTATATATCAAATAGATTTTTATTCGATTAAAATTTTAAAAAAACACTTAAAAACATTCCAAGGATTTGAAAAGAAAATAAAAAACTAATCGACTATTTTGCTTAGATTTACTGTATATGTTGTAAATGATGTTAAGTTACAATTAAAGAGAGTTTATGTTAGAAACTAAATAAATATACAAACAATTTCTCTTTTGCCAGCAATTTATCTTAAACGCCAACATTCGTTGGGCTATCGATTAGCGTTGAGACGAGCAAGTTACCAAACAACAGGGTTAATAACATGGCTACTTTGAATGGGGTTTGTACAAACTTGAGACAGCTCAATAATGGTATATTGCCAAACTGGCTTCCATGATCACTTTATATAACAAACAACACTTCAATAGTTTTTCAGACTAAATATTCTAAGAATTTTAACTGAATAGAAGTGGTATAACCCGGGTATAGCAGATCCAGCCCTATCCCTAGATTAGCGAATTGTTTGCTAATGTATTGGATGTTTGGAATAAATATTATCTAATATTGTTTAACATTTGTTCGTCAAATGCAATAATTTGTTTGATTGACTGCAAAGGAATGCGTCAACAAATCAGAATTGCTTTAACAGAGCATTAAAAATAAAATTAGACAAAAATTGTTATCCAATTGTTTACCACAAGTAGTGTTTGGTGTTTGCTGTGAGGGGTCTGTTCGAGATTAGATCAGACATTGAATTTCAAACCACTATTTGATTACTAAATAAAACTATAAAACAAAAGTCGAAAGAAGAGGAATTCGACATATGTTCACTCGGCTGGACGTCTCAGCCAAAGGCCGCCAATCACTGATATCTCACTTTTTGGTCATAAAACAAAAATAAAAACAGAAATTCTCTAAAAGTTATTTAAACTGAAAATATTAGTGCAATTAAGGAGTACTGTATTATTGATTATCGTTATGTGAGAAAAATAAAACGCTTTGATCTGAAGCCCAACTGTAGTGTAGATCAGATCTGGAATTTAATTAATATCTTAAGAGCGAAAAGTCATTATTCATTAGAGTTATTCTTTCGATTCAATAGAATAGGTCCGTATGTATGAGACGGATCCATTAATTTGAATAGACGTTTAAGAGTATAACATAAACTGCGGTCAATATATCAATTGCACACCTGTGCCAACTGTGCATACTTTGCTTCTCCTAATTTACACTCAATATTATTGCCACACCAAACGATTATTGAGGCCGAGACCCAAAACTCAACCACAAAACAGACCACCCATTGGAGAAAAAGATGTTTGGAGTGAGAAAAAAATATATTGCGATATACAGCACAACCAACAGTCTTACAGTTTAGAGTCAGTCCCATGTTATCTCTTATATGATATAGCAATTGTATATACAGTTCAGTATATATTGTATAGTGTTTTTGAGAAAAAAGAAATCTCTATTTTGCTCGAAATACTGCCAATACTTTCCAAGTCTTTCAAACACTTTAAGGAAGTTGTTATTCTTGAACAACTGCATCAGTCGTATCAGTCGTATCGCCGTTCAGCCCCTTCTAAACCCTAGCATAGCTTTCATTTGAACGCAACTCGTGTATCAATAAATAGTTAGTTTGAAAATAGAAATATCTGTTTGTTTAAACAAAAATTATCTTCAAGTAGACTAGAATATAAAAGATTAATTTTTTCGTCATCTTGATGTTGTACACAGTTATAAATATATAAAACAAGATGTTATACATTCCTTCAAAAATTTTCATATATTTTCTTTTACTATATAATAGTTTATAAACTTTTTTATTAGTTAGGGTTTCACTACTATTACAGAAGTAGAGTCATTAAAGTCATAGAATACTCTGTAGAACCAAAACGAGTCTTTAGAAAGTGTATGAAAAATCCGAATTTAAACTAATTATTAGTGTTTTATTTTCTTACAGTTCTCTCACATCTGTCCCTAATAGTTCATCAAAGGATTCAAACTGTCCTAAACCCCAAACAGAACTTTTACATTAGACATAATCCCAAATATTTACTGCTTTATAATTTGGACAGAATTGCAGGAAATTGAGATTTGGCTGCGAAGGGATGGCTCAGTTGTGTATCACTGTTACTGTAACAGTTCCAATGTGTTAAGTCAAGTGTTGCACTTATTTGCACTAATTGTAAACTCTTTTAATTTATGTGATCGAGACAATTTTTGTAAAAACAGAGCTTTTTTGCTAATTCTCTAATCACACACTCTATCGAACGCTCTCTACAAACAAATTGTGCAAAAATAGACAGAAAGACAGAAAAGCTTAAAGACTCAGTGATTGCAATTTAAAAGGATTAACAGCTTCTTAAGAATGAAGTTTTCGATACATTTCTGTTGAAAAAACAGGAAGTTTTCATTATATAAGACATTTTTGATTTTCAATTTAATTTACTTGAATAGATAGCCTGAATTCCATTTATTCATTAGCAAACGCGTATAAACACTAATATTTAATTTATTACACATTGAATGAATGGAAAATTATAATCATTAACTAACATAACTTGATTGAGAAACTCATTAATTTGTTTGTGTGTGACCTATAAGTTGTGACATATTTTATAATTGAATACTAACTATCGTTTAGTCAAATTGTGGGCAAATGTTCTCATAATTCACACATTTAGTAGACTATAATGTTTAACCACAAATATCATAGTATATAAAGTAGTGGTTAATTGCAATCGTATGGAAGTGTTGGATGTGAGCTCTATATACTGTAGTGAGTATACTGTATAGTGAGATAGTGAGTACTGAGCAATAAGCAAACGGTTGAGTCAGTTAGGAGTAGAGAACTGGTGATTAACTTGTATTTTTAAAAATAACAAAATAGTGGAGGTTTTCGCCACAAAAAGCCCAAAATACTTATGTTTGAGGCATAAACAGGCATAAGCTTACCATAACTGATGTGTGTGAATGTGAGGCACATTAGAGCAACTGTTGCTTTTAAACTCTGATGAATAGCTTCAAATAAATCATTGCACCCATGCTATGCTATGATATGCTATGCTATGCTGTGATACGATGCGATGCGCTAGGTCAAACATCACTCTTAAGATGTTAGCTATAAAAAGTCGATGGAATTAAAGGCAAAAGATAACCGACAAAAGTAATAAATACAAGCGATCGCACAGTAAGCAAATCGATATGCGATATAGACGTCCGGATCAGTTCTTAGTACTTTATATGTACAGTATAATAATGCTATATATATATACACACAATATATATATATTGTATATATACAGTATTAAATTAATACAACATAATACACTCAAATTCTCTTGTTATTAAATTTGCATTTTTATTTGCATTAAATAAAGGAAAAATTATTTTTAAGTTTTTTTCCGACAATAGTTACTATTAATAGCATTATTATCATTAAGTATAATAGTTTTGAGACATTCAATAAAAAAAATATTTTTTAAAAATTATACAAAATTATAACTTTAATTGCATTGAATTTGATGTAAATTTTATTCTATATATTACTTATGTTATGCAAAATTAGTGAAAAAGTTTTGCTTAATTTTATGGTTTTAAATGTTTTTCTTTAGCTTCTTAGCAGTTCTAGTCTACTAATGATTCAAATAAATGGAAAATATTTTATATATTTTTGTTTGATTTAATGCTAATGTTTTTAATTTAAATACATTCAGTGGTTAAAACTGTGTTCACATAACTCATTAGAAATTATTTTAAAAATAAGTAAACATTAAGTCTTCACGAAATAAATACTTTCAAACGGGAAAAAAGAAGGAAAACTGTTTTTGCTTTCAACTAAAAAACTAATTCAATTTTATTGTTGGTGTGTTTGGGAGCCATTAGGAGCCTAATAGGAGGGCTATATTTTGAATACATTAATCTCAAGATAATCGCTCGAATTATTATATTTAAGACATAAACTTCAGCTCAGATGTGATGTATATGTGAATAGAGTTGGGCTTTATATGAGATTATGTGAAGAAATTATTACTTCTTTATCACGTCTTTTCCTAATGTTGAACTCAAAATGTTTTTCGAAAACTTCTTTTTATTTTCGCGTTTAAATCTCATTTCCAAATTGCATTAATTGTAAAAATGGGCTCACATTTGAAGAAAAGTTTAGTTGAGTTTTATTTAATGAATAAATTCTGACATTCACTGAATGGGGATTTCCTTTTGCACTGCATTTCACGCAAACACACAATCAGTTATAAAATAAAACTTTATTTTATTAGCAGATAAATCGTTTGCATTTAGTTTAAATAATTTCGGTTTTAACTTTTTAATAAATTTCGTAATTTTTTTTTAAGTTATTGCTTTTAGGCTGCAACTTTTTTTAATATCATTTTTATTACAAAATTTCTTTTATATTATTTTTACTTTAATTGAGCCGTACTGAATAAACTTTTATTAACTTGGAAATTTTTCCCTGAATCATATTAATTAACTATATTAAAAAACAAAAATAAATTACCTGTACATTAATTTTTTGGGTTTATTTTGACTTTTGATTTGAATTACAAAAATTCGATCTGATTTAAATTTAATAAATTAATTTGCTGCTTTAATATTTAAGCTAGATATAATTAGCTTTTATTGTGTATAAAAATATTTTTTAAGATTTAAACATACCATTCAACCATTAATTAATAATAAAATCAAACATTGATCATTTTTAAAATTTAAATTATACAGATATTTATAAAAATGTTCTTTTAACTGTTTTATCTTAAATTTAATAAAAGTATTAATTTTTTCAATCGATTAAAAATGTTCTCTTTTTATGCAATCATTTTTCATACTAAGCAACACTTAAATCAGATTCAATGAAACTTTAATAAAAATTATTCAGTGATTAATTGCAATTGAAAAACAGAATTAATAAAATTACAGTAAACTTAAAACTAGTTATAATAGTTAAATGAAATAACAGTTTATACCATCGATCAAGTTATTGAAAGAAATTAAAGCAAAGTTTCAAAACAACAGATAATTAATTAATTAAATTAACCGAAAAGACGTTTCAATATTTTACTATATTTGATAAAAATATTAAAGTTTTTAAAATTTAAAAACTATTTTTCAAATATTGATTCGATCGACTTTTGCTCTTTATCATTATTATAGACTTTAATATTAATATGTTTATGTTGATATGTTTAATTAAAAAGATATTTTAAATTTGTTCAATAGACAACCAAAGTATTACATGGTAAATAATTTTAAAATAAATACAACTAGAGAACTTCTTGGCAATTAAATTGCAAATTTAATAGTAAATATAATCCTTTAAATTTATTGTTTAAATAATGCAAAAAAGCAAAAATTAATTTAATTAGATAAAACTTTTAAAATTTATACTGTACATAAAGTAAAATAAACATATATAGAATTAAAAATTGGGGTTTGATAAGCATGAGAATTTTAGCTAAAATTTTACTAAAATTATTAAAATCATTATTCAAATATTTGATAAATAAAAATAATAAATGTTTATTAAACCCTATAAGTTAGTACAATATAGATTCTATGATAAAAAGTTTAAATTTTATTTAATGTTTAAAATCTAATTTTTTGAATAGAATTTCTGACAAATTACTTATTAAACTTGTTATTCACTTATTAAGCAGTTGTCTATATATTCAAAACTAGAGTATTATCAGAAATATGCTCGTGCTTACCTTTATGCTTATCAAAGTCCTATTCTATTGATATAAATACTGTACATATAATATAACTTTCGTAAGTTAGAACTCAACTAAACTTTATTTTTAAAAATTTGATTAGTAATGCATAATTGTAATGATAATTACTAAATATACATTAATTAAATTACTCTCAATTAATAAAACAGTTGTTGTAAAAATATAAGTTAATATAAATTCTATTTAAGATTTCAGTTAAAATTAAGTATCAAATTTAATTTGAAAATTAATATGTAATTGCAAGTTTAATTATTCTTATTTCCAAAAAGTAAATTTAATGATTTTCCCACTTAATTATTGTCTTGTTCATTTAGCAAATTTATAAGTAATTTGCATAAATTAAAAATAATTGATGACTTTATTTATAAGTTTAAATTAGTATTTATTCTTTTGACAAATAAATAGATATTTAATTTTCTATAAAATATTTAAATATCAATAAATGACTAAGGACCTTTAAAACTCAATACAAAATTAAATTTATTAGTTATTTAGTCGAATATCTAGAAAGATTGTGGGAAACAAAAAGAATTTCTCCCTTAAACTTTAAAAAATCGATAAACAAGAAAAATTGAATAAAAAATAAAAATAATGGATACAAATTAGGGCCTCTTTTGAAAAAGTGAGACATGTAATCGAAAAATTTGCAAGCTTGAACCACAGGTGTTAAACAGTGCACTTACAGTATTGATAATAAGCGCTTACTATTAATTATATAAATTTTCCCAAATTCATCCACATATACAGCATATGAGAACATTGAATAGATGTGAAATCGCACGCATTTAATGATCAATTAGTTTGTCATTTCATTTCAAATCTTCATTCGCCGAAATTAAAACTAAAAACAAGTCTAAACTCCAATCTCCAGCTGATTAAAGGATTCGGAATTTGTAGTCAAATCATCATAAAGTGCACTAACATTACCAACAATTTTTCTAAGCATTGCCTCTCCTCCTCACTCTCGGTCTCTCCTTCCCTCTTTCTCTCTCTCTCCCTTTGCTCCCCTTGCTCTCCTTGCTCACTCTCTTCCTTTTGCACTTAAACTTGCTAATCTTAGTAAAAAATAATATTCTTAAGCGATATATTCTCTATAAATATATTTGCTGTCAGTTTTGTGCATAAAATTTATTGTCTCGAGTCATGAAAGCGAACACAAACTCAAACTCAATCCTCTATTCTCTCAATTCTCTCAATTGAAGTGAATTCAAGGTTGAAATGTTGTAATAAAGCAAATGTGAAACATAAGCAAATGTCAGTTTGTGTATACGTTTCGTGTTATTACAATGAATACATAGAATAGATCTTTGAAATAGTATGACATGCGATGCATATATAGTTCAAAAATACAATTTATATGAATAGGAATGAATAGTAGAACAGAGTTTGTGTCGTTTTCTGCTACCATTAAAGGGGGTATAAGTGGAAAAATATTATAAAACTCTAAAGTTATGCATCTCTTGTATGTGATTACATAGAGAAGGAAATGATTGAAAAATGCGTTCAATATTATACAGTGATGTTCACAATAGTGTAGACAACGATATATTTGATATATCAATCATCTCAAACATATCCAGTAATTTGGAGACTAAGGAGGTATACATTGAATGCAAGTGAAATATAAATCGAATTAAAGTATCGGAACTTCAAACCAAACTCTTATGTATTGCAATCTATGACATGATAAATCATAACTTTTCTTACATTAAACAAATATATTGTTATATAACTTATTCATCGTTTTTGCAGTCAATGTAAAAATGATAGCAATTGTGAGGAGAGAGTTGTAGAAGCCCTGAGCCGTGAGTCGTAAGTCGTTAACACTTTTCAAAGTCTATCATAACATCAAAAAGACATTGCGAGCAATGATAGGAACAAATGATTCCCACGAATGCGATGAAGGCATCAAAGTATTGGATATTACTGTATAGTGACGAGTGTAGTGACGGCACCCGAAAAGCAAACCAAAGCGAACCCAAAGCAAACCTAAAGCGAACAACGAGTGAATGGACAGGACTTTACTGTTTTGTGTCCGCATATGTTGACATTGAGTATAATAATCGGCAAAGCAGTCAAACTTTCAAACTTTTGATACCTCTATCGGCTTTGTTGGATAGATATGTTAATCTTTGATGCAAAGCCCGCCTATTATTCCCAATCCCCTCTCTCTCCTCTCTCTCCTCTGTCTCTCTCTGTATATTTTGCCACTTTCGACAATAGCCACAAAACTGCGAGTGTTTGCCCGCAAACTCGTAATCGACGCGAGAGAACGCTATTGTGATCGAGAACAGGGAATCGCTTGTATGTCACGTCTCAATAACCAGTGCTCTGACCGGCACTACCGGCACTACCGACAGAACCGACACATTTCTATCAAACATTGATATTAGTATAAGAAAAGCCAAAAAAGAGAATGAATGACAAGACCCCAACACAAACTGATTTATTCACAATATAAATGTTAGTATAACTCAAATACATTTGATCCGCATTTTTGTGGCAAATCTTAATCAATAGATTTTGGGAATAAACACATTTTAGACCAAAAGTTATGACAAATACTGCAAAAGATTTTTAGATTTTTTCTTAAAGAAAAAAATGGTAATAAAAAATGTGTGGCATTAGGGATGGCATTAGGAATGGCAGTAAATTCGATTAGAATCTCGGGAACGATAGAGCGATAGGAACGGTAGAAACGGTGTGTACACTGTAACGAATGTTTAGTGTATGTTATGTCGGCTGTCGGTTCAGTTATGTTCTCATGTTTTAAACTTTTGGCAAAAGCTTTCTTATGCTTAGGTTTGGCAAAGCTTTGGTAACTTTTGAGTTAAGTTAATGTGTGTTTCAACAACAATAGACAGCAGGAGATTCGGAAAACACACTTCTCTCCACTGTTCGGCTCTATTCGCAAACTTTTACAAACGGAGAGAGAATGCGGTTTTTGAGGCCGATCTAAAAGAACAACTTGTTTGCGACGCACCCCCACTGACTCACAAGAACTCGAGGATTTGATTGCAATGTGTTCTCCACTCAAACATTGCTATACATCTATACATAAGTACTTATCTCAGAAGAGAAAAAATATATGAGAATTGCATTCTTTTAAAGAATTTCTCACAAAAAGCCGTAACGTTTGTGTCGTTAGTGTCAGCTCTGATACAATAATTCATTTCTTTGCACAATAAGAGGTTATCCGATATTAGGCCAGAAATCGATATGAAAACAAACTTTCCATTCAATTCAGTCATTGCAATCATATAGAACTTAATTGGACTACAATTTTAATGCAATGTTTGCTTCAATTCCTGCCCTATTGTAAAGAATATTTGCTTAAAATAGTTAAATAAGTTTTGATTTTTTTGTGAAAAATACAATAAATTCTTGCGATTCTTATAAACCATTGGCACAAACCTTGAAAGTAAATGTTTGGTTTTATTAGTAAGACTTCTCTATTATAGATAAACAGTTTATTGGACTTAAATTTCAAAAAATTTTGAGAATAAGTACAAACAAACAGCTATTGGGTATACGAAGCGAATGAGTATATAGAGACGACTACAGGTATGTACAATATGTATAAGAACAAGTTTAATTAACAATTTAGAGGGTTTATTCACGTGATAGTTAAACAAATAGTATTTCAAATTAATCTGCAAACATAAACCTGTAATCTTATTCAAAAAAATTTCAAAAAAATTATAAAATGGCTTCAAAAATCTGTGC
>JAQFXP010001791.1:0-17613 GCA_034693685.1 Belba bartosi
ACGCCTCTTAATATTTATCATAAAAATCACTTTTTCCTTCGTATAATACGCGTACAATCTCCCGATATTCAGGGTAAATGATTAAACTAATTGACATCAAATTTAAATAAAACATAAATTAGAATTAACTTGTTTATTATGTATTTCTTAGATTTGTTCAGACTTATGGTTTTTACATTATTTTTTACGGATGTGTTCCGTACTTAACCTCTCATTTACTTATATAAAACTTTCATCAAAAACAATAATTTAAATCTTAGTAATGAATAAATTATTATTTTTTCTTATTTATTAACAAGTTATTCTACTGTATTTGTTAGCTTAATTACGTAAGTATTATTTTTAAGACGTTTGATTTTAATTTGCATAATTTTTTTGAAATATTAACTAGTCAATAACTCTATCAAAAATTGAGTTTTTATTTAAACTGTTCAACCCTTTTATAATTTTAACAATCTCAATAATTTAAGTAATTTATTTGTCAGAAATTTATCTAAAAATAACTTTTCAAACATTTATATAATTTAAAAACGTTTTAAAATTAAAGTTTTTAAAATAATAATTGAAACTTTGTTAATTGTTAATTAAATAGTTATTACTTAAAATTTAGGCTTTAAATGTAGTCTTTAATCAATAAATTATTCTTAAAATAAAGTTTTTGTGAAATTATGTTTGAATTCAAAGCATAGCATAAAATATAAATCAATTGAAGCAAATGATAAACAAAAGTAAAAATGCATTTATTTATTAGCCCTAAAGTCAATCAATTGAAGTACACAAAAGTGAGCAAAATTTTGAATTAAAAAAGCATGTCATTAAAAGTATATAAATAATTTAATTGTTGTTTGGTCAAAATTTAATAAGACATCACTACTTACTTTAGTTTATGACTTGTTAAAACTTTAAATTTTTATAAAATAGATTTTAGCAATAAAACAGCAATACTAATAGAATTAATCATTACTAAAATTGTATTGTTAGTTTTAATAACATGTCTTAGATTTTATATTTTAATTGCATTTTAATAATATTCTTAAACTTTAAGCATAAATAAAATGTTTATTAATATTTAAACTAATATTTCTTTTGTATAATTTTTGGTTTAAATTTTATTGTTTTTACGCAATTATAATAATTTAATTGAATATCATTATTATTAAATCATAGATTCTTGCTTATCTAATATTTAATTTTAGTTATTTGTAATTTATTGAATATAATTTCTATAAAACTTACTCTAAATTTAAACAACGTTTTTATCAATCATTCGTTTCAGTTCAGCTTAAAATGTATAATAACTAGTATTAGAAAATTTTAAAGTAAATAGGAATCGATGTAAAAAATAGCAATATTCAATTTTAAACGGTTTAATTTAAGAATTAAGATACGCTATAATTTAATTTCTCATTTATTTTAAAATTTGCAAGCTCTGATTGTAAAAATATTGGATAGAAAAACTAAATTTTATGTTTCATTGTTAATCATCCAAACATTTACTACACAATTAAGTTTAATATTAAATAATATAACAATTTTTTGGAGAGAGACCTGATTTTAAAATAACTAAGTATACTTTGAAATACTGAACATGTTAAGTATTTTATTATAATTTTTAGCAGAGATGCACTTAAATTTTTTGGTTAAATTTCTTCTCTGTATTAAAAAAAATTATAGTTTAAAGACTAATAGGAAATAGGAAAAGGAATTATTCATTGTACCAAATTAGTACCATTGAATTGTACAAGATTGCTTTAATTTATTACAAATTATGATGTTTACCACAATATTTTAGTTAATAGATATAATGACGTTTTTATGCTATTTATTATTGTATTAAAAACTTGTAAATTATATATGTGAAAAAAATTGGAGAAAGTTTTCTTATTATATTTTTAAATTTAATTTTTGCTAAACTATACAAATGTCTTAAATATTTAATAAGCAAAACATTTAATTTTTATTACAAAATTTTAAGCATTTATATTTCTTATTCAAACTATTAATATATAAGTGTTTACAACTTTTTTAAATTGTAAACAATTTAATTAAATTAGACAAAACTTTCAAACAACTTTTATTATTTATTTTAAAAAAGAAAAACATTAAAAATTATTTAATATAAGGATAGCAGAGGAGAGCAGAAATTTGATATAACTTATTTTTAAAAATCTAACTTAACAACTTAGGGTTAGTTATATTATAAAAACACTGTAAAAACATATAAAAATATATTTAATACAAATTCGTACTCTTGTTATGCTTTTTGTGTTAAGTACTGTTGTGTGTATTGAAGAGCGAATACAATCTATTCTTCCTTTTACTCTCAATTTAGGAGCACTTCGTGATAAAAGTTCTACTTTTTTGTTGTTCTCCTCCACTCTTATGTCAGACCTCTTGTGTACAACTATTTTATTTCAATTTTATTTATTCTCTATTTTATTATTTGAGACCAACTTTTCATTAGAGTGGAAGCAATTGGAGACCAGTTTTTTTAATGACAACTCGAATAATATATATTAGAAAAATACAGTAAAAAACATTAACAGATATTTCGCACAATTAAAGTCTCCTCTGAATAGGCATTACATGCGTTGGAGATCACGATCGCTATAACTTAGCCAACAATTAGTGATTGACATAAACTGCTCGACTCTATAATTAATATATTTTTTTAATTAAAAAAATTCATTTACATAGAGTCTATTATTCGTAAAAGCTTTATTTATAATTAAAAATTATTACGGTATAAGCTTAAGTTATATAATCTTTTTTAAATATTTTATTTAAAAATTTGACAAGTATTTTTGCATGTTTAATTATTGCAAGTTTGTAATTTATTTTTAAACATTTATTTTAGCTTGATACGGTTTTGATAATTAGTTTTTGTTATATTGATAATGTTAATGTTATTTTAGTAAAACAAACATGCTCGAAATGTTTATTTTTATTAAAACATTACTACTCGAGCCGTGTCTACGATTGGCTACTATTCGTAAATTGCTTTAAATGTAATAAATTCTTAAAAGTTTTGTTAAGTAAAAACCGTTGTCTCTAACAAGTCATGCAATAAAAGTAAAAAGTTATAAATTAATCAATTATTTGATGTTTTCTCGCACTTAAACCAATAAAATAATTGTAAATTAAGTTAATATTTTTTATTTTTATTTCCTAATCTTATTTTATTTTTTAAATACTTTTTAAGCAAAGTTTTAAATCATTTTTGATTAATAGATTTATACCGGTATCTCACACAAATAAGGTTCTAACATTTTAAAATAGGGTTTTAATTCTATTAGCCTAGGCAATTTAGAAAATAAAAATACAAAATAGTAATTATAATTTTATCAAATATTTATACAATTTATTGTAGTTTTTAATCAAATAAATTAATTTTGTATTTCAGTGCAATATTTAAATTAAAATTTTAAATTGATAATTTGTACACACAAAAATTAAATTAGCTTATACAATTTTGCAATTAAAATAATTCTCGAATATATTAATATATTAAATTATTAATTTAATTCTAAGTAAAAATAAAAATATTTATATTTATAAAATAATTTACATGTTAAATTTAACTTAAAATAATAATTATATATACTAAATTATTATAAAAACAAAATCAAATTAAAAATTAATCATATTATAATTAATCAACTTTGACCGTTAATTTAAGTACAATAGTCAAATAATAACTAAAAACATAAATTAAACTAGACATAACAAAGAGTGAACATATTGTATTTGAAGATGCTAGGACTCAGTTCAGAATAAACATTAGCCGCAAGTTAGTTTCAAACAGGTTTTACATTAGATTAGAAGACGTTATGTTTTGGAATGCTTAAGAAATTTAGTTCAAATTTTATATCAAAATTTGTATTACAGTAATATAAAAATAGAGCTAATTGTAGTGTAATTGACAAATATTTTGTCTAATTGCTGTTAAAGAAAAAAGTTTTACTTTTCCCCTCTCTATACAAAACAATGGTTTTTAGATTGTATATCATAGTCAAAGAATATACAAGTTTTTGAACTTAATTAACAATAATTATTGTTTAGTTCTCAAAGATATACCATTTCATGCGTGAGTTCATCAATTAGACTAAACTTAAAAATAAATACAAATTTGATTTATTGTTGAGAAAAATAGCATTCATATCTATTATCAAATTCTAACTGTATACATTAATAATTGTTAAAAACTATATTAACTTTATCTTTGGAAAACTGTTTGTATTAAAGTTGACCAAATTAATATTTGCAGTATAAAATGCGGATGTCACATTGGATTTTGTAATAAATTAACTTTTGATATTTTTATTCTAGATAAAAATTAATTTATATATTATTATTCTAAAGTTATTTAAATATTAATGAATTGTTTAATATTTCTAATTGTTATTTCAAAATAATTATCTATTGCATATCAGCATGCAACATTTACAAGTAAATTCGTATCACCTGGTAAACTATTAACAATAATTATTAATTTCAATGAAAACATTATAAATATTTAAAACTATAGATAAACTTAATCTATAAATTTGTTTAATTTGTATACAATTTACAGTAAATAAATAAAAACAAATAAATAATTTATATTTTTTAAAATCTTGTGATTAATGTTAAAATTTTAATTATTTTAAATTAATAAATTTATGATAGAAACATATTAAATTAATTTACCTAATAGTTTTATTATATTTTAAAATAAATTTTAATTTTATTATAAATATTTATTATTAAATTTGTAATTTATTTTCAAATAATTTAAATTTATAAAATTCTAACAATTTAAGAATTTGTTTTGATAGTTTATACTAATATTTTAAATCTTTTCTAGATTTAACATAATTTTAGTTAAATAATATTTGTATTGTATTAGTGTTAAGGTTAAACATTTTTAAACAATTCAGTTTTTAAGAAAACAATTTATTAAAACCACTAAATAAAATAATTTGATTATATCTATAGTACTTATATTAAAATAATATTTGCATTGTTTAAGCAATTCAAAATATTATGCAAAAGTATTATACAGTATATATATTAAGAATAAATATCAATTACTTAATATACAAAAGCATAAAATTTTAAATTTTTAAAATTTGCAAAAACTGTAAAATTTTATTATTTTAAATAAATATTTAGTTAAAAAATATTGTTTTTAACTTTATCTTTTAACAATTTACTCTCTAATTGAGTTTGCATAACTAGCACACTTACTTCAATTATTAATTGTATTGGAAAACTATAATTATATTATTATTGTTTTTGTATTAATTAAATATGTCATTAAACTATTGCATTTTTATAGATTTTTATCTTTGAAAAAATTGCTTTTCTTATGAAATATATAACAAGTTGTAATTATAATGTGTTTGCTGTCAATTGAAAGCAATAAACAATAGAAAAATATACAAATTATTCTTTAGTAACAAACTGCAAAATTATGGATACATTTTTTGAGAAAGACAATTGTTTAAACATAAATATAATTTCCTTATTGATTAAAAATATTTTTGACGCAAATTCATACAAATCTAAAAATTTTTCAACTATAGAAACACAAGTAAATAAATGCAAATTAAATGTACATGTATGTTAATATAAAATACAATATATAGTATTTCAAGTTATTGCATAACAATCTTAGAATAAACAAAAATTTTAAATTTGTAAATTGTTTTATTATTAAAAAATAAATTTTATTTGTATTAAATTTTAATTTGTATAACATTTTTAATTAATTTTATTCTAATTTATTTTGTTTTTAAAATAAAAAATTTGTTTAATATAATAATAATGTTCGACAATTAATATGAAGGTCATATCAATTAATTTATCTAGCATACATTAATAATGAAATATATTGAGCTAATCGTGTTCATATGTTAATATCTCAACAATATTATGTTCTTATAATTACAATAATTCAAAGATATAACACATTTCAAAAAATAATTTCAATAAATGTGAAAATGATATAATATTATAAAAATAAATTAATGAAATAACACTACAATTATGTACAAAAATATTTAGTCAATAAATTGATTTAAACACTCAAAAGGTCTACAAATAATAGATTTATAGATTTATTTCTGAAGTAATGAAAAATATTCTTGATTGAAAACAATTATATGTGAGATATATGAGAGAGGGAGAATGGAGAGTAGAAAGTTCTTATGTTTTGCTTATTGAAATTTTATACTGCATTCACAAACAGTATTTATTATAAATAAATTTTTTTGTTGTTAGTTCGCGTCAAACAGTTAGAGAGTTGTTGTTCAGAAAACTAAAGCATTGTTTCCATTGGAGACAAAATATTCACAATTCCATGTATTGCACGCATAGACACAAATCTGGAAAATAGAGAACAAGTGCTCGAATGCCAAGTAGTGATGAACACTTGCCTACCTGGGATAGAATCAGGCTAGTTTTGGTTCCCAATGCTATAACAGTTTTGGATTAATTTTAGATTTAATTAGATTTCTGCTAAATTTTAGCATGATTATCGCACATTAATAACAATAAATAGTGCTTTTATCATTTACTAAATATACAATTATTTAAATATATTTTTTCATTAATTTAACTTGTACTTAAAATTTTTCTAAATAAAAAATAAACATTAATGTAAATTTAATTTTAGCATTAATTTAAAACTTTCAATATTTTTTTTACATTTTTATAAATCTGTTACCAAATTTAGTTAAATAATGATTAAAATTAAATTATCTAGTTTAAAATTTAATTTTTTAAATTTGTGTTCATCACTAATAGTGCGACGAAAGTGTGGCAATTATATGTTGATATTAAAGTGCATTTTACTACTGTATATATTTGTATAATTTACAGGTTACTACTGATTTAAATACTGTGCTGGCTCATATGCTCAATAGTACAAATCAAACAAATAATTGTTATCAATAAAACAATTCAGTCGCAAATATAGATCATCGAGTCATTCGGTCACAAAATTATTTGGAATATTAAGCGCAATATCAAACAATTATTATATAATTAGAGTACAATTACACCAGACTATAGTGATGTGCAAATAGGGATTGCTTTACATTGATCAATTTCTCCAACAATTTTTTATGAATGAACTAAAAAGTTTTTTTTAAGTTTTTAAATTGATTTTTTAATTAACCTAAAATTTTTTCACATTGTAATCAATTTTTGTAATTTTGTTAATAAGAAAATGCGTTTTGGATTTAATTCGCTTTAATGACATGTGTTTTGGATGTGAGAGTGAATTGAAATTCTTGTTTCAGTTCTGTATTTCCTATCAAATAATTTTCTAAATGACATCTAAATTGGTTTTAATTGATGTTTTCAATGTGTAATTTCGTGGATGTATTTGTACATGCTGCTTTGATCTACTGTTGAAACATGAGTGAACAAGAGAATGTTCGAGTGGCCGTCCGGGTCAGACCATTCATATCCTTTTCATTTAAACAATTTTCTTATTCAATGAGATTTTTTTTAACTTTTGATTTTTTTGTGTATGAATTAAAATTTTAGTTTTAATTCATCAAATTTTTTATAATTATTATTTAACTGTCAATTGCTTTTAAAATTTTTATTTTAATTTTTATCATTGTTGCAATTTTTGTATTAAGTTTTTATCAATTTTTATAAATTAAATTTTATTATACATTTTAAATTTTGCTACTTTTTTGATGACACATAAATAGGTACTTTTCTAAAACGTTTCCTATTTTAATCAAAATTAGCAAGAGGGTATAATTAAATATTTTTATAAGTTTTAATCTGGAAAATTTTTTACTGCTTTTATGTTGTTTTGGCCATTTTTTTGCATATTAACTATTTTTTTAATATGGCTAAATTTTTAAAATTTTGTTAGTATTTATTTAAATCAGATTAAGATACCAATATATTTGTCAGTTTGCTTCCAGTTACATTCTCCTAAACTTAGTCAAACTTGAATAACTTTGATTTTATTGATAATAACATATTTTTTAATATTTCGTTAATAGTGAGAAATAATTTCCTTTTTAGTTTTTTTATTTTCAATTTTAAGTTTAAATAATTTTGTGCACAAATTTGATTTTTAAATATATTTTTATTGTTTTATTTTTATTTAAACAATCACTTTGTTTAAAAAATATTGGTTAATATTTCCTGAATTTATATAATTTTTAGAATTAATTCTTTTAATATTAAAAAAAACAAACTAGAACAACTCATTGAATAATACGCTTAAATTTAAGTTTATGCTAATCTATTCAAATATTTTATAGATTTTTATGATTGATTCAACCAATATTCTAATGGATTTAAATTATTGTAAGCAGAGATATCTATAACTTGTTAGTCGCCAGTTAGTCTAACACTAAACCATGCAATTCAAAAAATATGTTTTAGAAATTAGAAATTAAGATTTAGTCATTTTATTTTTATGATTAATGATTATATGTAAAAATAACAGAGTGAAAATAATATTAAATGAGAACACTAGTGCCAGTAGACCGACTGACCACTATTAAGCTATAGATCTGCTTGAATGTGTCAGAATTCTTAGCTAATTAGAGAAATATATTATTATTTCTATTTAAATCTAAAAAATTGCTTTGAAAGGGTTAACCACAATCTCTCATTCAGTGCATAATTTGTCAAACATTTTGCATAACTCTCAATACACATGATGTGAATATTTACAATATATTAATATTTGCTATTTTGATGTCATTCTAATGACGAAACCTAATCCCCTAAATAGCAACTATTTGCTCAGTTATGGCTTAATTTAATGCAACTTTTATAGCTATTATTTTGATATTTTTTCAGCAATTCAAATAAATATAATCTATTTTTTAATGCACCGATAAATTTAATCAGATTTTTCAAAATTTTATTATATTTCTAGGCATTGGTATTAAATAGAAAATGTTTATCATTTGATTAAATATTTAAGAATAACTCTTTTTTAAAGTTATTGTTTTTTGTTTTAATATTATTTTTAAGAGCTTTGTTTATTTTAAAAGTATTTTAAAATTTAATAACAAATTCGAGAAAATTATTTTATTTGAAACTTATGAAATTATGAAGAAATTGAAATTCAGGCTAGACAAATATTTTTTTAAAAGATTTAAATTTGAAAAATAGCTTATTTTCCATTTGTTTGCTTTTAAGATGATTGTTTTTTATTTTACATTTATAGTTATAAAATATGTTTTAGCTTAAAAATACATTTTAAAAAAGGAATTTTGTTTTTTATAATATATTTTTGGACTAAAATAACTTTTAGTCATATTAAATTGCATTAAAAATTTTTATTTAGATATAAATACTAAACATTAAAAAATATTTAAACTATTTGAAGCAAAGCTTGAATACAATTAGAAGAATTCAATTGAAAGTAATGGTTTTTCAAGTTCTTTTTAAAGAGTTATAGAATAGTATATATATTTGAAAAGTTTTATTTCAAACAATTTGTACATTTCGTGCAAATTATGTTTATCTCAATCTCTGAAGTATTAAAGATTTAAAACGAGCGCTTCATTTGTGATATACAGTAAATTAATCTCAAACTTCACGACTTATTTCACTATTACATAGTATATGCAAACATAGCTATATTTTTGTTGCAATTCTTAAACATAAATTGATAAAAACTAAGTTTAAAACCTACACTGACACAATCTGTCTAATGAAAAAGTTAAGTGAGCATTTTTCTAAAATTAATGAATAAAAAATACTTTCAAAACTAAAATACTATAATTAAATTGTGTTAATAGAAAAGAATAACTGCTTTTACTTTTCATATCATATTTTCATTAAAGTTATAATAATGTACTTGAATCAAAATTCCGAAAAAAAATGTTAAATTCATTTATTATTATTATTATCACTACTTAGGCATTAGCAACAAAATATTTGATTTATAAAACACTCTTAGCCTAACATTTATTTAATTTTTTCCTATTATTCTCATAAATATCTAATGAAAGAGTAAAATATAAATTAAACGTAAAAAGGGTTTTCATACAAAAATATTTGGCCAAAAATTGGTAGTCAGCACAAGAGTCGAGTGCAATGACTGCTCTCTAAACATACACAGAGGGGAAGGAAGAGAAAGGAAGGCCTGGAAGGGCTGGAAAGAGAAGAATTATTATTTTTGTTGTTGTTGTGGTCGAGATAGTGTGGATACTTCGAAAGGCGTTTAACCCAAATGGATATGAAAGCGCATCGCAAACACATTCCTCGCATTAATTATGCATTTAATACATATCTAATTATGCTTTCAATACGCTTTGACTCTATTTTTTCTATCTTTTTGTTGGCTTTTCTTAACATTTTTTTCTCTAAGAAAACTCTTTCATATTTTCCTTAACTGCAAAGAAATTTCTTTTTCGTTTTGAAAAAATGTTTACAATCAGAGAGAAAAACAACGAAACGCTCAGCCGATTGTGGCGATGGAGGGCCAGACGACACTACTCTTCAGTCCCGAAAACCTGAGCGAAGAGCCGAAAAAATTCACTTTTGATTATAGCTATTGGTCTCACGACGGCTACACTGAAGCAGATAATGGACTTTGTATTGCAGACCAATCACATGAAAATGGGCTCAAGTATTCAGATCAGGTCTCTATTGATTTCCTATCAATCGATTCATTCTCTCAATTAAAACTGTAATTCATTGTTAATTTTATACAATATTTGCAATTTAAGTATTCCTTCCATACAATTGGTTCTGATTTTGTACTGTATTTATAATAATTTATAATTTTGTCTTTATTTCATTCATAAGCGAATCAATTGACAGTTTTTAATTCAAATAGTCTTTGGGTTTAAATTTCATAAATTCAGTTCAATTTTTGTTGAGATTTTTTTTTTGTTATTTACTTTTAAATAATACTATTGTTTAAAAGTTTTAAAAAGAGTAATAATTATTTTAACTAAAATTTGACGATAAATACTGAAAAATCATTTAGAGCTTTAGTACTAATTGTCTTCAAAGCGACTAAATTACATATTTCACTAATTAAAGTCAGAATTTTTGATATTTAGTTCAAAACTAATTTGTAAAACAATTGCAATCAATAATAAACATTGAAAGTTATAATACTGAAATCTCGCTTATTAGCTTGTTTAATTTTTGTTTGTTTCAAAACAATTCAATAGCACTAAACTAGTTGAGTGTCAAAACCAAATTAGATATAATTGCATTAAATTAAAGTTTTCAAGATTCAATTTTAATACAACTAAAAAAAATAAGTATTTGTTTGAATTGTTTTAAAGCAATTTTGTCTAAATATGGCTTTGTTTCACATTATTATTAAACAATTCTTTTAAAATTTAAACCATTTAATTTTTATCAAAATGATATACAAAGTACAGTATATTTTGTAGTAAACAGTAATTATAAGAAAAATAAGTAAATATTAATTTTGTGAATACAGTAGAGAAAAAAGTGACATTTGAAAGAGAAAAACGCATTTATTATAAATAAACATAAGTTTATAATCAATACTTTATTATACAGAGAAGAAGACAATTGTGTAATATTGTATAAAAGTTTGTTTTATACTTTCGAAACAATGTTAACCTAGATAATAATTTATTATTAATTTATTATAATTTATAATAATATTATATTAATATCAAAAAAGTTTAATAATTTAAACAAAACATTTATATTTAATCGGAAAGGAATGTGTATATAGAGACCTTGGTCATTCGCTATTGAGGAATGCCTGGGAAGGCTATAACACCGCAATGTTTGCGTACGGCCAGACTGGTTCCGGGAAGTCCTACTCGATTATTGGTTATGGATATAATAAAGGTTTAAATGGAAATTTTTATTTACCCGAATCTAATTGTTTGTTTCAATCAAAAACTAAGTTAACTGCAATTAATTGCAGTTAACTCAACTTTCAGACATTGTTTTCTGATTTTATTATCTGTTTTAGTAATTGAAATATAATCTTTTGTTTGTTTTATATATATTTTATATTAGGAATTGTTCCGCGATTTTGTGAAGAGATATTTCAAACAATTGAACATAAAATAGGAGACGGGACTGAAGTCGAGGTCACTTTCTCTATGCTCGAGATATACAACGAAATTGTCAAAGATTTGCTTAATTTGCAAAATGATGGCAACAATAATGACAATCAACGCTCTAATAAGAAGAAAGGTCTTAAAGTTAGGGAACACCCGACTAAAGGCTTCTATGGTAAACACAAAACAAACAAGTTTAAATTTTTGTAATCATACGAATACACAATTAAATTAAGAATTTCTTATTAACAAAATTCTTATTAAGAGTTCATTTATATTATAAGAATTTAACATATCAATAAGAATTTCATAATTGGTTCAAATATGAGAAATTCATAGCATTTTTGGTTTAAACATAATTTCTTTTTAATAATAAATTAATTAAAAATTAAATTTTTGTTTTGAAAAATTCCCAAATGTTTAGCCGAAGGCTTGAAATCATTTATAGTTCGCAACTACCGAGAGATGGAGGAGAAGATGAATGAGGGAACGACTAACCGGAGTATAGCCGCGACCAATATGAATGAGACGTCTTCGAGAGCGCACACTATAATCGTAATTAACTTAATCCAGAAATCGAAGAACGTGACCGGTCAGGAACAGACCAAAACTTCTTCAATTAATCTAGTTGACCTGGCCGGAAGGTATGCATACTTTGGCTTATTAACTGGTGCATTATGCGCACATTATAAAAAAGAACATTGCTGTTTTATTATTTTTTCATATGCAATGAATATGTAATAATTAAATTGCATTATTTATAAACAATTTGATTTATATTCTGAATACGAAATTAGTTCCAAAAAAAGCTTTTTCTGTTTTACCATTTGAGTACAATTTAATTCCGCTTCGAATTATTAATTAAATAAATAATTTGCTAACTTTTACAATTGGTAGCTAAATGGTTTAAACACGTTTGTTTCAATTTCAACTAGGTCTTGCAATAATAGATTTGTTTTTAATTTTTGTACTAAATGCACTTAAATATAATATCCTATTTAATTGTAAAAGATACTTTAATTTATTTTTGTAAATATTGAAACAAATACTGAATAATTCAAATTTTGATTTTATTTTTGATTAAAATTTATTTCGAATTGTTTTTGGAATTAATGCAAATTTAAAATAAATAAAATTAAACCCAAATAATAAAATAAATAATTAATAAATTTCAAAACAATTTTAGCGAACGATTATCGGGAACTCAGGCGACCGGCGACCGACTGAAAGAAGGCGTTTCGATAAACCAATCGCTTAGTTGTGTCGGCAATTGCATTCATGCGTTGGCCGAGAAGGCCCAGGGCAAGAGTGTGAAGGTGCCGTACAGGGACTCTGTGCTCACCCGACTCCTTCAGAACGCATTGGGCGGTAACAGCAAAACAGTGATGATTGCAGCCATCAGTCCGGCCGATATCAACTATGACGAGACGCTCTCCACTCTTAGATATGGTTAGAGATTAACTAATTTTCTTTTAATTACTTTCTGATTACGTTTTGCTATAATTTAGACAAACAGTATATTTATTTTATTATTACAATAACTGCTTTTAATTATAAAACTAAAAATATTCAATAAAAGTACAAAACTAAGGCCAACGTAAGTAACAATCAAAGTAAAATCAACTATGACCCTGGGCTAATTCAGATTATCTTGATTTTTATGGATTTGCTATAAACTGTAAACTGTAATCAAGTATTTGCTATAAAATAAATTGATTTATAGCTTTATAAAGGGATAAAAGAGATGACCAGGCCAATGACCCCCCATTTAATTTTATTAACTTACTACTTTTCAAAATTAATTAAATGACTCAAAGTTTAATGCAATAATATATATATTATTTTATTTATCAACGTTTAAAACAAATTACTGATTAAAAAAAGTTTAATAAAGTATTGAAAATAATTTAAATTTATGAGAGAAAAAAATTAAATCAATAAATAGTTTAAATTCAACAATAGTTTAAAACAATTTTTTAGGTAAAAGTAAAAAATCAATAATTTGTTTAACAATTATTATAATTTTTATAAATTTTGTCTAAATTGAAAGTATTTTAAGTGAATATTCAGTTCTATTCTGTTATAAAAAGTTTTCAAAATTTAGTCGTCTTTTAAAGCGTTCATTAAATTCTAGATTATAGACAAAACTTTTGCCTAAATTAAGTCAAAACAAACCAATTGTTTGTCCAACGGATGACTACTTCTGTGTCCCAAAGGGAACGGTTCGGGTGAACGGAATCCGTTTGCAGTCATTATAATCGCATCGAAAGAGTCGTCGTTTTAAATGAATAAAACGTTTATTAGAATCCAATTCTGCGTTTGTTTTATACCAATTCACCGAATCTTCGGAACGACATTCAAAGCGCTTAATGTTAACCAAATGTCGTTTCAAGTGTTGATTGAGACCTGATTTCTGATTAAAGCTTTTATTGCAATTGTTTTGGTGACAAACATATGGCTTAAGTCCCGAATGAATGCGCGAATGGATTATTAGATTCGTATTCTTGAAGAAACTCTTTTGGCATTCATTACATACGAACTCTCGTTGTTTGAGATGAACGCAATTCTTGTGTTGATTGAGTGATGCCTTTGTTTTAAACCCTTTTCCACATCCACTCCAATTGCATCTGAATTGTCGCTCATTTGCGTCAATCGATTGTCTTATTTTCAATTGAGATAATTGTCTCAACTCTTCGTTGTTTTGATTCAAGTTTTTGTCAATCAATTGATTCGTATTCAGAGCTGATCTCAACTCAGTGTTTGGCCATAAGTTCTTCAGATATTTCGGGTTTTTATTACTTCCATTCAATTGAACCGCTTTTTCACTCATATCACAAGTTTTTGATCCAAAACTGTTAACCATTTTGTTGTCGAAATTCACTTCAGTTTTCATCACATTTTCAGTCATTTTGTGTTTACTTTGATTTTCATACAAATTATTAACTCTTTTCTTCATTTCAATCAATTCGGACATCAATTCAGTCGACGCTTTCATGCAATCAATAATTGAATCCATATTTTGATTAAATAATTAGTTTAAACACAACTTAATTAACACAAAACTAATGAAATAATTGAAGACTTTTTTGTCGATGTTTTCACACTTTTGTCGTAAATTTATTTAAAATTTTTATTGAAATACAGTTTTCAGTTCAAACATAAGACTCAATGACTAATCAATTGGATTCAAATTGAATGAATGGCTTAATTATTAAACATTAAACAAAAATCCAAAACTAATATTAATTTTTATAATTTTTTTCAAGTTTTGCCAAAAGATAACTATTAATAAAGTTTTAAATTTTAATCATATTTTAAATATATTGAACAAATTTAACGCAAATGAATAGTAAAACACAAAAGTTTAGAAATAAGTTTTAAAATTAGTTTTTATTATAAAAATATAATTCAAATTAAAGGCATAAATGATTAGAATTACATATTTTTGAAAAACTGAACATAATTTCAAATTTTTATAATTAAACAAAAAAGTGATTTATTAATCAGTAAAATGAAAACCGATTTTTGAACCAATGATCGATTAATACATATTTGCAAAACATAATTAAAACAATAGATTAGACATAAATTGAATTCAGATTTTTTCGACTAAAACCCAAATCTAATCATTAAATGAATACAAGTTTGATATGATTTCAAATCCTGAAAAAAGCCAAAAATCTAATCAAATAATTAGAAATCGGTTTAAATGAAACTAATTCTCAAATGTCTTCGGATGTGTCGGTCGAGTGAATGCTTTTGAGTAAAACTTTTGTCACAATTAGTGCAAACGAAGGGCTTATACGCCAAATGAATCCGTTTGTGTCGATTCAAATCGCTTTTCGTAACAAATCTTTTATCGCATTCTTCGTAATCGCATTTGAATACTCTTGAGTTGAGATGTCTTCGGATGTGTTCCCAGAGGTGCGACTGATCGGCGAATCGTTTATTGCAATTGTTATAATGGCATACGAATGGTCTGATCCCGGAGTGAATGCGTTTGTGTCTCAAGAGATTGGATTCACTGAAGAATCGATTTTGACATTCATTGCATTGAAACGACTGTCGCTTCAAATGAACGCATCTTTTGTGTTGATATAGAGATTGCATTGATTTGAATCCTTTCCCGCATTTACTCCAATCGCACGAAAACTGTCGATCGTTTCCGTCAATCGATTGCTTGCTTTCGGATAATAGTCTCAACTCTTCGTTACATTTGTTTTGTTTTCCCTTTTTCTCAATCAATTCATTTGTTTTCAAATCTGTTTTTGGCTCAAATGCGTTCATATATTCATGTTTTCCAATCATTTCATTCAATTTGATATTTTTGTCATTAATTTTATACATTTTTGACTCAAATTCATAAATCAATTGATTATTGAAATTGAGTTTTGATTTAAATGCATTTTCATTCATATCGTGTTTGCATTCATTTTCATATAAATCATTAACTCTTTTCTTGATTTTAATTAATTCGTACATCAGTTCAGACGACTCTTTCATGCGATCTATAATTAAACTCATTTTTTGATTAATTAATTAGTTTTTAATTAATAGATAATCAAAATTCAAAACAACACTTAATTAATGCAAAACTTATGAAATGATTGAAAGCGTTGTTTCAATGCTTTCAAACCTTTATTCACAAAAAACTACGACTCGTAGTGACTGTGGGTTTCGATGCATATGTTTTGTATGAGTTTATAAAGTAATTAACAAATATTTTTTGTTTTTAATTAATTTCACTAATTAAATGTTACTGAATTTAAACAAATTAAAACATGAATAAACTGTATAAATAGAGCAAGTATAATTTAATTGACTTTATTTTATTATAGTAATTCGATAAACTTAAATTATTATAATTGTTTGTTATTAAAAGCCGTTATTAATTGATCAAGATCACTCATTTAGAAAGTGGGTGGAGGAGCAACCAAAAATCTGATTTTAACAATTTATCCTTTCTGGTTTTTGGTCTGCTTTATAAAAACTTTTTTTGGCAAAATTAGAAAATTGGGTTATATTGCAAACATAATTAAATTATATTTGTTATATTTATATATATTTTTAAACCCAAAACAAAATTATAATATTAAACGTTTTAGAAAATAACTCCCTTTATCCCCCCCACCCCCTGGATTGCATGCCTTTTTAAATCCTTGATCAAGATGTTACTAAGGAATTTATATTTAAACAATTTTATTTTTCTATAAAGTTAATAGAATTTATTTAAATTATTGTATTTTTATACTAAGTTTGCCTCTAGTTAATTTTTTAATCAATTAACTAAAAAATTTTATATTAAACTTATTGATTTAATTTATTGAAAAGTTAATTTAACATAATTTACTATCGTATTGCCTCACATTTATTACATGTACATATAAAGTGAATACCATTTCTCTAAATTTGGTACAAAGTTTCTATGTAAATGTATTTAAAAAGCGAGTTAAACTCAAACTTCAATATTTAACCCAAATTGTTTTAAATATAATGATCAGAGGTTCCCTAAAATCCATTTAGAAGACAATTTAACCTTGAAAAAACTAAAGATTTCTACTGTATATTTATATTT
>JAQFXP010001792.1:0-17612 GCA_034693685.1 Belba bartosi
ATGTGGTCATGTGACTTTATTTTAACAATTAAACTTGGTAATAACAACAAGTACTTTGTTATGCGTTTAAGAGTGTAGGGACATGGTAAATAGTATACGTAAACATGCAATATTTAATATAAGGGACTAAAGTTTGTGAACGTAATTATTTAGAGAACACATACAATGATTAGCCGAAAAACTGCAAATTCATTGACTATTGAGTTGTGTTTTTGTGGTTAATATACAATATTTTAATTGCAATTAATTTAAATTGATTTTAGGTTTAGTCGAATTGATTGATTTGATTGATTTGATTGATTTGATCGAATAATTGATTGAAATAATGGTTAGTTCGGAGAGCGGTTCGACCAAAAAGCCAAAAAACGAAGAATCGGAAGAAGACATAGAGATGAAGTCGATTGAAGGAAACGAATTAACTCTACCCGAAACGCTTGGCCCGAAAGCGGTGGCGGACTTGGATTCGCTAACCATAGAGGAACTGAAGGAGCAGGCCCGGCAGATCGAGAAGTCCGTGTCGTCGAAAGAGCCGAGATTTGTGTTAAGGGTTTTGCGCTCTTTGGCCACAACTCGAAAGAAATTGAACGCAAAGGTCATGAGAAAAGTGATTAATGGCTTTTATATGCATTCGAATAACCCAAAGGAATCACTTCTTGTCTTCATTGAGGAACCGATGGAAACCGATTCGGGCGGACCCGCCGTTAAGCCCAAGGGCACCAAAACCTCTCATTTGCCGCTATTGCCCGAATTGGACGTCTATTTCCATCTTCTGGTCCTCTTATATCTCATTGATTTGGAAAGACATGAAAATGTATGCAATTTTTGGCTGAATTTTATTTATTTTATTTAATTTTTATCTAATCTAATGTTTGACTCAAAGGCCGTCAAGTGTTCGGATCAGTTGATGCAGAAGATAGTGCGTCAGAACCGACGGACACTCGACGTCTTGGCCGCCAAATGCTATTTCTATCACTTGCGGTGCTATGAGTTGACGAATCAGTTGAATCGAATCAAAGGCTTCTTTCACTCCCGGCTCCGAACGGCTACCCTTCGCAACGACTTCGAAGGCCAGGCAGTGCTTCTGAACTGTTTGTTGCGAACATACCTGCACTACAACCTCTACGAACAGGCGTCGAAATTGGTGTCGAAGTCGGTGTTCCCCGAAGTGGCCGCAAACAACGAGTTCGCTCGATTCCTCTACTACTTGGGTCGCATCAAAGCCATTCAGTTGGAGTACTCCGAGGCCCGGAAGAACCTCTTGCAGGCCATACGAAAGGCGCCACAACATAAAGCGCTCGGATTCAAGCAAATTGTCCAGAAGTTGGCCATTACTGTCGAGTTACTGTTGGGCGACATTCCCGACAGAGCTTTGTTTCGAGAGCCGACACTTCGGCGCTGTTTAGTTCCATACTTTCAGTTGACTCAAGCGGTGAGGACTGGAAATCTGCAGCGATTTAATGAAGTGCTCGAGAACTTCGGTCCGAAGTTTCTGTCCGATCACACCTACACTCTTATAATCCGATTGAGACATAATGTGATCAAAACAGGCGTTCGAATGATTAATCTGTCCTATTCTCGGATCCATTTGAGGGATGTGTCGCACAAACTACAGATCGACAACTCAGAAGACGCCGAATACATCGCCGCCAAAGCGATCCGCGACGGCGTCATTGAGGCCACTCTCGACCACTACCAGCACTTCATTCAGTCGAAGGAGACGACAGACGTTTACTGCACTTCTGAGCCGCAGTCGGCCTTCCATCAGCGCATCGCCTTCTGCCTCGACATTCACAACCAGTCCGTCAAAGCCATGCGATTTCCCCCAAAGTCTTACAATAAGGACTTGGAGTCCGCGGAGGTATTCACTAAACATTAGTATTTAAAAAAATTTGAGCAAAAAATTTCAATTTTTACTTAACTTAATGAGAGATTAAAAAAAACTCTTTTTGTATATATTTTCTAAACTCTAACTCTTGTAATAGCGTTGAGAGCTTTGAAAACATGTCATTGACTTCATCTCCGAATCCATATATTTTTTGCATTACTTTTTATATTTCCGTTTCTTCCAATTTATTGAACCCAATCCTAACTCTAACTCAAATTTTTTGCACAGATTTTCCTCTTTTTTCTCCATTCGGTTATAAAGAGAAAATCTTTATTTTTTATATTTTTTCATTTATTCTCTTCTAGTCTTAACTGAAGGAAAAAAATGCAATTTTTATGATTTAATTGATTCGCTTTTTTTCAGTTTATTATTATTTTCTCTATTTATATACTGTTTATATATATATATATTAAAGTTATTACGAATTTAGCGTTTTTTAAACAAAATGTTTGATTTGATAATTAAAACAAAGTCTTAGTTATTATTGTCAACCAATAAAAACCTAAATTGTTTGCTTAGAGTTTGAATAAAACGATTTAAAGTTTAATCTTTTGTTAATTTGGTTTTTATTGTGTTTTGAAATAATTGTTTTTCGTGCAATCCTTACCTCATTTTCTCCTAATGGGCTAAAAGTCTAAATTTTATTTAAGTTGTTGTTCAGAGAGTGTTGAATAACAAGAGCACAAGTGTTGAAATGCATGACTCGTTTAATACAATCTCTTCTCACGGCTACTATTTTTTCTAAATGCGGTTTCGCTTCAATAAACAATACTTTACTTTATTTTCATTAAATTTTATTGTAATTCTGTAATTCAGTCAAATATAAACATAAACATTGACTTTATATAAATATTCCATAATTGCTTGCCTGGTCTCACTCACTCTCTCCTCGCCCTCTCCTTCTCCCGCTCTGCCTATGCTCTATATACGCATCGGTTGGCTTTAAGTGAAGAACCGTTTTCTATGCCATTCAGAGTCTGTCTGACATCCGAATGAATGCAAAGAAAAAATATTTTGAATGATAGGACGACTCGTGATGTCTATGTCTAGACTCTAACTCGAAATGCATTCCGTTATGCGCTCAGAGAGAGAGAGAGAGAGAGAGAGAGAGAGAGAGAGAGAGAGAGCGAGAGAGAGAGTCACTACAAGTGAGGCCATATTTTCAGATTATTACAATTAGCGGAAGTTAAAAGTCCAAGGACTAGCACCGGCACTATGTTTATGACTTTAGTTTTTTTGCACTTCTTTGCCTCGATTACTGAGATTGAGGTCCAGACATAAGCGCATCTCTGAATCCTGAATCGAAAAGGCATTCATTTCATTCGTGTCTAATATCAATCTGTTTTCTATTTAACTCTAAGTCAAACATATATCGCCCAAAAGTGACTGACTTATGAACTTATAATAATAGTTCTCTTCTCTCCCATTGGCCCACTTTCCCAAACGACAGACAATTTATGGCTCAAACACTTGTTGCAGACAATTGAACAGAACTTTGAGTCGAATAAAAAGTTGAATTTAAAACAGATTTGAGTCAACTTTTTTATGCTATTAAATACAGTAATAATTCTCTTTTTTCTCGATTTTTTCACATTTGAGGTCAAAATGCGTTTTGAATCCGATCTCTACGGCTTTGCCGTCTTATAGTGCGTTAGTGTAAAAGTGTTGCCACTCTAACCGAAACGACATACATGTGCTCATCAGCTCCTTTATTGCGTCTATAAATTATTGCAGAGAAGGACATAAAACGGCAATTCATTCGAAAAATTTAAATTCTTTTTAATGCAAAGCTTTAAAGCATTTCCATTAACATAACATAACATCTATTTATTTAAACAATTTTTTATTCACTTCACTCTATAGTATGAAAATTAAATATTTTTATTATTCTTCTCACAAACTCTGCTATAAATTCTTAATATTTTTTTTCGTAATGTTTTACAACAACTCCCAAACGTTATTATTATTTTTTAATTCTCTAACCATTTAAAGCTAACTTTGAATATTAATTACAAAAGTGTCGAAATTTATGTCTCAATCGCAAACATTCCCAAATATCATATCATTTGTAGGTTTTTATTATTAATATTTTGATTTTGTTTTTATTTATTTATCTGAAGTTATATTTTGTTGTAATTCTAATTATCGAACTCAAGCCTCATATCCGTTAGTCTAATCACTGGTAGTGTCTAATGTCTAACCCCTAACCAGTAACCAATCGAAAAGTGCTGAACATTTTGTACTTTGTTTAGGACCGACGAGAGCGCGAACAACAAGACCTCGAATACGCCAAAGAGATGGCCGACGAAGACGACGACGGCTTCCCTTAAGTCAGTTCCACTTTACGAGGAAGTGATTCCTAAAAACTCTTCAATTGAATGAAAATAATTTTTTGTTTTGTTTATTATTATGAAATTTCTTTTCATTGGTTGTAATTCTAAAAATTATTTCAAATTTTTTGTTGTTTTTTGTGTTATTAAAGCGAAAGACAACGAAAAATATAATTATAATTCTTTTTAAGAGTTTTAAAAAAAGGAATAAAAAATGTTTTGCAGAATAATTATTGGTTGGTTTGGAACGACTGCACTGTAATACAAAACCCACATTTCAACTCTTCTGGTACAGCCGTACAGACCTTCCCTACATTTGCATTAATATGATTTCCAGGGCTTCAGAGCTTCAGAGCTTCTCCTGATTTCTTGCAATCAATAAAAAAGTAGTGAATGAATGAAAAATAAAAGTCTCGTTACTCTCAATCTTGTACTCGACTCGACTACGAGTCATGCCCTCAGAACTACATATGTATGTACTCTCTATTCGCTCTTTAAGTCAAAAGCAGACAAAATCAAAAACAAAACAATATGTGTCTGAGAGGGGATTCGGAATACTTTTCAACTCTTAAATTACTTTTTGCTTCAAGTTTTGCTTCAGAAAAAAACTTTTTCAAAAACTAATTGAAATGCGTTTAGAAAATAATAAATAAAAAATTCTTGTTTTAAAACTAATCAAAAAGTTTTATTAATTTAAAATATCATTAAAATCAAAGAAAAAATATTTTGAGAAAAAAACAAAATACAAATTAAAGAACAAAAATTCAATGAATAAAAAACATTTGAGTAATTCAGGTTTGGTTTCGCAGAAGTATTTGCAAAAGTATTCTTATTTTTTCATTTTCAGCACAAGTTTCTCATTCTTTCGATACTTTTTTCAGCCAAACCTTTCAATTCAATCAAACTCTTTGAAAAAAAGAAGAAATTTTTTCGAAATCTAAAAAACACATGACTTCTAATCGATTGGAAAATCTTTTTTTCTTCTTTTTCTCTCTTTTTTTCTTTTATTTCTTTTGGTATCAGTTCTCAAGGCATTGAGTTTTTAGTCAAAACAGGTCTGAGTCACTAGTTTTTTAATATCACTTTAATACATGTGTCGAACATCTGAAGTATTTTTTATATTAACTAAAACCCCTTTTCCTTTAGAATTCATTGATGAGTATTTGAATTTAAAATTTTGATTAATTATCTAAAAATAGATTTTGGAATTAGTTTTAATTTTCTTATAATAGGCTTTATTTCTCTGATGTAACAATGATTATAAAATCTAATTTGTATTTAACTTTAATTTTATAGTAAAAAACAAAAGTATTTGCAATAAATAATGGAAAACTATTTGTAATTATAGTTATATTTGATTTAACTTTTGAATGGATTAATATTCGATTGATTTATTATTCTTCAATATTTTGTTTGTTTTTATTATTGAAAAATTGTTTTACAATAATTTATGAGATCTCCAAATCGTAATTATTTAGTTTTTATAGCCTTGACTCATTTATTTTATAATTATTTTTTTGATTATTTTTTTAATACTACTCTATTTATAAATTAATATTCATTTAGTCTGAGTTTTAGACTTTTCTTTTCATTATTATCTTAATATTGTAATAAGTCTTAACAGCAATTAATACGTCATTTGCAAAGAATTTAGTGATATTTTGAAAAAATTATGAATTAATCGAAGATTTTTATTAAATATTTAAACAAAACTATAGTTAATTAAAAAAAATAATTGTTTTAAATAAGAATTGAGAGTTATTTTGATAATTTATCTCTGATTTGCCTTATTTTGATAATTTATGCAAAAATATTTTTAAATTGAGGAATAATTTTAATTCAACTTATATTCAAATACCAGTAGTTTATGAAATTTAAATAGTTTAAAAAGTTATATATTTTATAAGAGTTTTAATGAAAGAAAAGTAAATTTTATAGTATTTTCACATATAATGTAAATTGATTAAAAAAGGGTTAAAATTTAAATAATTATTATTTTGTAATTATGAAATTTTATTTTAATTATCATAAAATCATTAACTGTTTCAAGATTTGCTGAAAAAATAATTTAAAAAACAAATTGAAATAATTTTATTTTATTATTGAAATCACTTTCAGATTTCTTCTGACATGATCTGAGTTGACAGCCATTCGAATAATTTATGCGAATTAAGGAAAGTCTTAATTACCAGTATTTAAGTCTTTACTCTTTAATTAACAAGTTTTTTTGATAACTCACTGAAATATAATTCCGTAAACTATGAATCACTTGCTATGAAGTGTAGTGAACGGAAAAATGAATTCGACTATAGTTTGAGTTGTGATCCGAATCTCATTTTTATCTCAATTCAAAAAAGGGAAGAATGAAAAAATGCCTAATCTGTCGAAGGCTTTAAAATTTTAATAATACTTTCAATTTATCCAAAAAAATATAAGAAATAGTTACTTAAAATAAGAAAAAGTTTGGAATAATATGCAAATTGTGTGGAAACATGAAAAAATGGAAAAGTAATGTTTTTGTTGATTTGAATTTATTGAACACATCTTTTATGCGACAAAAGCGAAAAAACGGTTCGGTTTGACATAAGGTGATCGATACGGCTTGTGTTGAATGCAATCCATTCGAGTTGTTTGACTGATAAAACTCCCATCAGTACAGCGCCGAACAGTTGGGAACAGTTTATATGACGTTTAGATGGCTTACGAGTTAGATGGTTAGATGCCAACCCTTTACATACAAATCCCAGAGAAGCGATGCTTTTATGCAAATCAATAGTATTCCCCATCACAGCACTGGCAGAGAATGTCTTTTTTATGTGTCATATCCCCTCTACACAGCTCTGCAGCTCTACTGCCAACTCTGCCGACTTTACCGACTCTACCGACTCTACCAACTCTGCCAACTCTACCAGTGCTAACAACTCTTGACTGTAGTTTGATTTGCCTTAAAGCTCATCAGTTTTAGATTTGGAAATACAAAAACTTTTTGTCTTTGGCTGTTATGCGTTTCCCACGACTTTGTTGCAACCCTTCTATGCACTTCTCTCTCTCTCTCTCTCTCCCTCCCTCTCTCCCAGCACTCTCTCTCTCCCTCCCTCCCTCTCTCCCTCCCTCTCTCCCAGCACTTTCTCTCTCTCCCTCTCTCTCCTTCCCTCTCTCTCCTTCCCTCTCTCTCTCCCCCTCTCTCTCCTTCCCTCTCTCTCTCTCCCAGCACTCTCTCGGTCTACAGTGTCTCCCATGGGTTTGAGAGGCACTGGTAGTGCCATAGTTGCGAACAAATATGAAAATCTGATGATGCGATCGAGAGTGTTGTGGATGAAAGTGTGTACAGTATAGTGTGTACAGTGTGTGCAGTGTTGTAGAGTGTAGTGAGTAGTGCAGCAACTTTTTTGCATATAAAAATGGTACGACTGCGCCGACATTTTAGTCCCTACCCTATAGGGGGACATAACCAATGTAGTCATACCTCTCCACCTCTTCCATCAAAGTGGCTTGAGAGGCTAATTCAATACTTTTTTGCCCGGCCTTTGATTCATGTAATGATTATTTTCTCTGGTAGGGACGGGTTATGATCGACTGAGCCCTTGGGTAAACGGCCTACACTCACACTACCGATCAGGAGATTGAGACTCGCTTTCTCTCAGCTATGATCCAAAGCCACACATATCTCGTCTTTTTTATCATTCAATTCAATAGTTTTGTACCAAAAGAGTGATAAATAAAACTTAAATTAGTTTTTATATCAAAGTGTGATAAGTTTGGCCTCAATTTAACCGATGATTGTTTCCACTTCGGCTCAACTAATGTATTATTAATGTCGTGATAACTCTCAAAGATTACATAGACGTCTATTTTTGCACTTTTTGTAAATATTATCATATGATATGACTGGGTAAGTTTTCAACATTGCTTATAAACTTGTAACTTCAAACTTGTAAAAACTCTTCAAACTTGCATTACGTTAACAACTACATTTAATGAATGTTTAAATCTGCTTGCATCTATTTACCAATTTTATATAATAGTTATTAATATTAATTACGATTACTATTAATAATAATTCTGTCTATTCAAACAGTTATTTAAAAAAAACTAAAATAATTTGAAAAAATATTAGAATAATCTTTAATTACAATAAACTTTTTATTCAAGTGATTGAGGAGTTTTAAGTCGCGACACATATTGTATAAAATAATATTAAGTCATTGAAATTGTTTTATTCAGGTTTTCATTGTTTTGTTCTTTGCGTAAAAACATTTCATTAAACAAAACAAAATTGAAAAAACGTTTCCAAAACTACATATAATTATTTGTTTTGAGAGCTTTTCACTCTATTCTCAAAGTTGAAAAAATTTGAAAAAACAATTCAATAGTTTGAGAAGCAGTTGTACGAAGAGATGTCACCTCTTTTGCTCTTTTAGTCTTTTGCTACGCTTTTCTGCTTTCACTTCAAATGTGCTTTAATTTGGCTGATTTTTCCCCCAAACTGTATTCTCTCGTTTATTTCACTCTTTTATGATTATTTTTATTTTATTTTTCTTATACATTTGTAATTATAATTAATTTTAATATTTAAATTGTTTAATTCAAAATAGAAACATTAATTTGTTTAATGAATAAAATAATACAATGTGTATTTATTATATAATACATTAGCATTAATCGATTTGATTTCAATTTTTCATCGATTGTTTGTCTTTCTTGATGGTTTATAATGATTTGCTTAACAAATAATGTAGAATTGGGTGAATTTTTTATTATAAATTTGAAACTTTTTTCTGTTAAGGATCCAGTTATGTTGACTATTACAGTATAATAGTACTGTATGGCAATGACTGTATGTATGCTTTGCTGTAGTCAAAGCTGTATTGTAGAGAAGAGCCTGACTTAAAGCGAACCGTAAGAGCAGTGATAGCATCGAAGCACTGTTAGAGCACTTAATCTAAAAGAGTATTCTGTTGTTCATCGATTGGCTTTCCCGCAGAAGCAGACATTTTGTACACTTTGCAAAAGAAATGAACTGGTGCCAGTAGTGACCTGTATTGAAAAAACCACCCTCTCCTTGCTAGCTCTGTTCTGGCTATTGAGTAGAGTTTCACTGTAACTAAGATAAGTGTAAGCCTTTCAACACTGAACTGGTCGTCAAATATATGATTGGGACTCGATTTGGGGGACTTTTTTATGCTGCGAACGAACGGTTTGTTTTTTCATTACTGAAAATTGCTGTCCATTGATATGCTTTAGTGAAACCCTCCTTCCATACAATGGGTAACTCTGAGTTGGCTTCTATTGCATCGATGCGCAGCCCATACTCGTATATATATAGTACCAATGCCTGCTCTGCCAGTCTTACAACCACCTGATTATCCATATTCTGATCCCCGGTTTCGGCTCTGTAAACAAGGCTTGTATTGAAATATACTTTATTTTGGTTGTAATACTTGATTCTTGTGTTTGCACTACTGCTGAGCTTAACTCTATCACAAACTCTTTGTATCTGTTTTTTGCCATCTTTTCACTCAATGGCAGTGAATGTAAATTCACAAAAATAGAGAAATATTTGAGAGAATAGAAAGAGAGTTAAAGAGAAGTAAAGATTGAGAACAAGAGTTGAGCGAAAGTTTCCCATAACCTGAACCACAGCTCAGCCAATGAGTGGCCAATTGTCCTAATGTCGAGTATTTATCATATTGTGCTCAAAGCGGTCGTATTTAAAAAGTTTTTTCCTAAAAAATGTTTAAAAAGTTTGTTGAGAACTGTATGAACAGAAGGAAATGTCGTAGTGAATGCTGATTTGCTGCGAACGCCTTCCTCTAATCAAGTCTTGTGCTGCAGAACTGGATCACTTGCATCGAGGCATTCATGCATTAGCAGTATTGCAGTATTCCTGCATTCACTGCATTCTATATTCAGTCCACTTTTGCTGCATTGCATTAAAATTTTTTCCCTAAAGTGAGGGAATTAAGTGAAAAGATCGCAACCAATAAGAGACTGGCATTCGGTGTCTCCAACTGTTAATGCCTTTCACTTCTGTCGCATAACAAAACGTTCGCCATTACTATGGAAAGAGATTACATGTCTGTCTGTTCGAGTGCTGCCTCGATGCCATCGAACCACACCGTCACACCCAGTATGCGAGCCAGTTCAGGTGCCCAGTCGACACACCCTAGCCAGCCAGGTCCTCTTCACTCCGGACCACCGATTCACCACTCGATCTCGGCTGTTCAGTGTCTGGCCAGTCGTATATTGAGTCGAAATGCGAATGGAACAAGTAAGTCTATGGCTCTGGCAACTCTGCCTGCCTCTGCCTCTGCCGCCACTGCCTACCAGTGCTGTGCTATGCTATGCAGCAGCCATTCCGTTACACTACCCACCACTCCATTGCTCCTCAAAGAGCGCTTCTCTGCTAGGGTCTAACAAATTGATTCACTATTAAATCAAATTGTTGTTTTAATCCATTCAAAACAGTTTTATGTTTGCAGTTTTTGCCGGATATGTCTCTTTTTATTTTTAATATTAATTTATTTGTTGAATTAATATTAAGTTTATAATAAAAAGTTGATTTTTTATTTGAGTTATTTAGTTTTAAAAAGAATAAATTTTTGATTTAAAATGTTTCAATTTGACATTCAGTTAGCAATATATTAAATCTATTGAAAATCAGTATTTTATGTAATTTTTTTGTCGAAATTGAAAATTGAATCTTTAATGGGATTGTTAAAATATTTGATATATTTTTGAAGAAATTAGACATAACTTTCTAAAACTATAAACAAGTTTACTTAAAATTATTTGATTCTTATTATTAAAAAATAAATAAATGTATAATATCTGAAAGGGAAAGTAATTTAACCAAAGTATACTTTCTTTCAGTCAATCACTATCTCCATAGCAACGAATTACAGATTTTTCTCATTAATTATAGCAAAAGCGAAGAAAAAATTATATATAATTTGCTTTTTAAATATTCAATTATATTATTCAAATCATAATTTAAATAATTTGTGTAAAAGTTTTGAATCTCAAACATGAGTTGAATTTCTAGTTTTGATTTTTATGATCCATTTGAACGCCATTTGAGTGAAAGCAAATTTTTTCAAGAATTTTAAATTTAAAAAAAGAATAAAAACGAATCCTTTTTAGATAGAAATCATTTCGACTTAACTAAGCGATTGTTTTATTTTAAAATTAATTTCCTTTTTCACTCATTTCTCAGCATTTCAAACATTTACATAAAATTTCTCAGTTTTCTCCACAGCATTAGGTTTGTGAGCACCGTTAGCTCCAACCCTATCCTTCCTAGAGAGTGAGTTGTCTGTTCACATCTTCTACTCTCTTGTATTGTAATTTTTATATGTTTTTCACAATTCTCTTCTCTTCTCTTTGTATTTATTTATATTATTTGTCACATTCCGCTCAAACATAGTCTGTTCTACGTTTCGAGCATTTGTGCTCTTTTTAAGGTTCTGTCGCATAGAATATCTACTGTACTTATATCGCTTAGAATATCGTTGTATTAATAGTAGGAAAAGTTGGTATAATCCGGTGAATGCAGCTCTTCCTGCTTTGCATTGCATTTACTTTTTTCAAACCCAGACTCACCTTCAAAGCCATACGTTCTCCGAATGAAACTGATATAAGCAAAGCCATGAGTATTGCTGTAAATCCAATTCAATCTCTAATATGAAACCACTCTTCGATAACAAATAAGAAGAAGAAAAGTTGAATCGTTGCGAACATCAACATGTTGTTACTTCATATCTTAGAACAGTCTGTTCTGGTGCTGTTCTGGTGCTGTTCCGTCTTGCAGAGGGCAGGTATTCAGGAAGGGAACAACAAGAAGAATCAAGCACAGCTCAAGGACAGACACTACTTACTGCTATGATATCTCTCGCTTAAACGAACCCTTTTATGTATTATTTAAGTAAAACTTTTTTAATCAATATTTTTATTTATCGAAAAAATGTGTTCACTATTTACGGGAATGAAAGGGGATTTTTATCAAAATGAAAAGAAAAAGTGGAGAAAAGGGGTGAACATTGATGAGAGCGTTGGTGAGTATTGTATGAAAGGACTGAAAAATGTGTTTCGTTTGCAAAACGCGATTAGAGCCCAAATAACAGTAAAACCTTTTGCCGATTGTGTGACTAAAACGTATTTTTTAGTCTAATATTTGTTGCTTTTCTTTACACAAAATAAGAGCCACTTTTAATAGTTTTGGTGAAACGATGGCTGCTTTGCCTTTACTTATAAATTTGAGTCGAGACCATAAAACTTCAGCCAATCCTTTGCCTTCCTTTTGTCGCAATATTAGACTCACTCTCTCCTTACTCACTCACTCTCTCTCTCCCTCCCTCCCTCTCTCGTGCTGGCATTTACTGTCTCTCCAGTCTCTCCACTCATTTCTTTACCACTTGCCTCCTATCGATCGCTGCTCTCCGCTCTCACTCAATCTCGCTCTGCCAGAGCTCTCTCACTCACTCACTCACTCACTCTCTCACTCTCTCAGTGCAATTAAAAGGAAGGGTTGCACTTGCAATCAGACAGTTTTTGCCTTTGCCTGAGTTTCGTTTAGAAATACTAATACTAAAACTACTGAATAATAGTAGAGAGCCTACAGAGCCTGCAGAGCGTACAAGCCTTCGCCAGGCTGCCTGTGCCGCTCTCCTTATGCGCTGTTAGCCAAACAATTCATTTTGCATTTCACTCACTCTCCGCGCTCTACACTACACTCTGCCTACTCTCGACTCGTTTTCTATTCTCTCTCTACTCTTCTGTTTTATTTTATGCATATATTTCTCCATTAGTTTTGTGCATAAAAACAATTGCAGTATTAGTTGTAGTATAGCTGTGAATGTAGTTCTTTGTAATGCATATTTAGCACAAGTAGATTATAAAAATTTTAATATAATATAATGCATAAACTTTATAATATGTTAGTTATACATAAAATACATTTATTCACAAACTTTTAGAAATGAAGCGAATACTAAAAATGCTAAATATAAAAATTTTCTCTTTTTTTCATTTAATAGTTGCCATGACTTCACAGCCGGCAAATGAATCTGAATTACAACTCTATAGAGTACTCCAAAGAGCTAACCTTCTGTCATATTATGACACATTCATATGTCAAGGTATACATGCGGTCAGAGCACCCAATGTCACCTAATATATCACTGAATGACATAATAAATTAGAGCAAACATTGCTATAATTGTATTGAATTAAGTGCTAACTGTTTCCCGTTAGGAGGCGATGACGTCCAACAGCTTTGTGAGGCCGGAGAGGAAGAGTTTCTTGAGATAATGGCATTAGTCGGTATGGCCAGTAAGCCTTTGCATGTTCGCCGACTGCAAAAAGCACTTCAAGAATGGGTCACAAATCCAGGTAAGTCTGACGACTCACATGTCATTTAAATGAGTTGCACAGAGTGCACATTTAGCACATACAGCAAATACAGCACATATAGCACAGAACCAAAAGTTTTTAAAACATTATAACTAATTCATAACTGTTTTGAAGTCACATAAAGTTAATGGATTTTCATTTTTAGTATTATAGGAGAAAATATCAATTTTCCAGCAAAGGGGCACTGAATCTAAACTATTATTTCTTTTATAACTTATCTCATTGAAAATCAGCTTATGCTGTAAACATTAATCAATTCAATTTAATTTAATAGAAAGTATTCAATCGATTTGATTAGAGATGTTTAATTGTTTCGATTTTTTATTCTCATTAAAAATTGTAAAATTTTTTAAATTGAGATTCCATACATTATCAATTTGAAATTAATAATGCATTTCAACTTAAGTTATGCATTTAATTTAATAAAATAATAATTAATAATTTATTAAATTACATTAATATATCTTCAATCGAGTATAAATTTTAATAATAACAATTATTATTATTATCTAATAAAATTTAACTTATAAAACACTAAATTACTGCTTTTACAGGGATCGTGAAGGGGGATCAGCCAAAAATCTTCCTGATTTTGAAAATTGGTAGTTATCCCTCTCCTCTAGCATTTGATCCACGAAAAGTACCCCCTCGACCACCAAATTATTTGAGTTTTTTGATTAAAATTGGGAAATTTTTTCTAAATTGTTGCTAAATTTGTCTTAAATTCAGTTAAATCGGATTAAATTGCATTATAATTATATGGGTTTTGTTTTATCAAATTATAAATATATTGATTTTTGGAGCGTTTCCTTATCTGATCCCACACCCATCCCCCCCCCCCTGGATCGGCCGATTTTTTCGATTCCTGTTTAATAAAATTTAATAAAATTAGTTTTAGAAGGGAGGTCAGTTAAAATTTCCCCGTTATATTAAAAATGGCCGTTTATTTGTGCTGGCATTTGGTTTACAAAAAATATCCTTTATTCTATGATTTGGGAACCAACAAATATTTTCAGGTTTTCAACTAGAATTTAAAAGATTTTCGTATAATTAAAAACTGTTTAAATTCAGTTAAATTGGATTAAATTGCATTATAATTATATGGGTTTTTGAGCATTTTCAAAAAATCTTTACCCTGATATCTTTTGATTTTTAGGCAAATTTTTTTCAAAAATTTCTTCTCTGATTGTGAAAAATTTGCTGATTTTTTTTTGAAACTTTGAATTAAATCTTTATTATATTTGGTTAAACAATATTGACATTAAGTTCATTGAATATAAATTTTATACTTTTGTATATATTTGAATAAAATAGTAAAAACTCTTATAACTCATATAACAATAATAGAATCAAAATTATAAAAATATAATTTAGCTAAAAACCAAACTTGAAATAAACAAAACATGTCTCTACTGTAGCAATGTTTCAATCACCTATTGTTCCGGCATTTCCGAGCGCTGGACCAGGACTTCCTCCGCCATCAAGTCATGCATTGCTGAACCAGTTAGCGGTGGCCATGGCCTGTAGGCCGAGCACAATGTCAGCATCACAAGCATCGCCGGTGGCAATGAGGACCAGTCCATCGATGACAGCCACAGTCTCCCAGAGCTGTAATAGCACTCATTCGACTCCATCGCCAAACAGTGGAACTAAAGATCAAATAATTTCTTCGTCATCTCTTCACTCACAGAACCAATTGACTCAATACATGAATCAGGTATTCAACCAATTGTTGCGCTACACAGCACAGTTAGGTCAGATGCAAACCTGGCTTTGGTGTTTGAATCACTGCTAAACTTTTCTAACACTTTATATCATAAGCTGTTATTTTGCGTAAACTTCTTGTGTTTTCAACTAAATGATGCGAAAGTAATACAGAAGGGAATTGTCTTTATTATCTTCAGATTAATCAGTGCCCATACATACAATTCAGTCTTATTATAGTAACTGTACATGTTTAGTTAGCTTTACGCTGACGTACTCTTAGACTAACAGTACAGTAGTTTCACTTCATTCTACACATATTCTGTCTATAGTAGACCAGCGCCTGTAGACCTCATCGCATAGAAAGTGTGTGCGTGAGAGCCAAGTCTCAGTCTCAGCCTCAGACCAGCCTCTGTATTTGCTATATCTGCCAGTGCCTCATCGTTATGTTTTACTCATTTCTGTTACCATTCCTGCCTGCTATGTCTACTATGCCTACTATGCCCAACACATGATCAATGATCACATGAACTCATCAAACATATGAAACATTTATTCACTCATTATTTAGTTAACCATCAAATAGAGACTTAAAGTAATACAAATGACGACGACTTTAGAGATTTTGCATTTATTCAAACCAAAACAGATCTAATGCTTTTGTAGTGAACTTTTAACTCTTAAACGCATTCACTCTTTATATTGTCGGTTAAGCTATTCTTCAAACACTAATAATTTATTTCGACTAAAACTTTTAGAACTAAATTATTGCTCAATGAAAGCATTAAATGTATAAATAAACGCATTTTAAAAATACATTTATTGCTATTTGAGGTAAGAGTCGATTAGCTGTTATTGTGTTCCAAATATGATTATTTGTTGTCAAGCCATATGACATTTAATTGAGGCGATTTACTAGTTAATAAGTTTAAATTCGACGCTTTCGAACACCATTTCATTCTCCAGTTTTGCTTTGCATTAGCAAATAATTTGCAAACGATTCTGTTATAAGTTAAAAAACTCATATAACTGTATGAGAGTATAATAAAAGAGCCTAAGGCGTCAAACTTGCATTTTATCAACTGCTCTCTCTCTCTCTCTCTCTCTCTCTCTCTCTCTCTCTCCCCTGCTCTCTCTCTCTCTCTCTCTCTCCCCCTCTCCCTCTCAACCCTTTTAGCTCAACTATTGTCTCCTCTCTGCCAACCCCTACCAACCAAAATATAATCTTTCTCTCACGCAAATACTAACCAATTTATAGCTTCCTATCTATACATATTCGACTCGAGTCACTCACATACAAACCAAACTCCACTTCACTCTCTTCTCCCCTCTCTTAACATTCAATCCATTTCAAACATTCTTTTGTTTTTTTTTATTATTCTTTCATTGATTTTTTGTCCAATGAGTAAAAACCCCTAAATTTTCGGCACAATATATAAGACTATCTAATATTCTATTCTGCTTTCAGTTCTATTATTCTTGACATTTATATAAATATTCATTAAATAATTCTTTTTCATAAATTCAAACTTAAAAACTTCAATCTATTATATAAATGAAAATACTTAAAAAGTAACCAAGCTTATATTTTTAAAATACAATACATGACTAAGAGTATACTTTTCAGTTTATAAAATTTAACAATGGAGACTTTTTTGTTTTTTTATCTATAAGCTAAATACGTTTTTAAATTATATAATCATTAAATTTTATAAAAATTAATTAATATAGAAAAGTTTATCCAAGTAAAAATTAAACACACATTTTTAAAATTGATTTTACAAAGCAAACCATCGAGGCAGAGAAATGTTTTTGATTAATTTTTTTGTTGGTTTATTTAAATAGATTAATTGAATTTAAATTTTAAAAAATTTTAATGTTTTATAATTAGACATTGTGGCTAAATCATTTCACGTGACTTTTTATAATGCAGTAAATTGCAAATATAAACACACTTTTAATCAAAAATATATTATCAAATTTTTTCTATTTTAATGTTGAATATGATAATACCTTATCTAATAGGATAATATCAAATACAGCAACTATCATATTTTTAGCTTAACCATATTAGAAATTATTATTTTTGATTTTAAGTTTTTAATTTTTTTTCAAATAAAGTGTTTATAGTAGAAATTTATTGCATTATAAAAAGCCACGAATAGACAGTTATGCCTATTTATAAGTTATAACTAAAAACCGTCTTTTAGGAAGGATGGGGATTTTAGCTGAAATTTCACTAAAATTAGTAAAATCATTAATCAAATATTATTAATTAAAAT